>JAEBDU010009277.1:0-20572 GCA_016802625.1 Heliconius numata | reverse complement strand
CATCTTAGTTTTCCTTAATTGTACATATCTGACAACAAATCAAAATTAATATAAATAGAAATTATTTAATAGTATATTATAATTATTAATGACTGCCTTCTTGGACACAGATTTGTGCCAGATAAGGCATAGCTCAGATGAATATCTCTAAAAGGCATCTTATCGTCTACCTACTCGAGCCTTGAACAATTACTATAACATCAATCATTTGAGTAAATAGGCGTTTAATTATGTTTAACAGCGTATTAGATACTAAAAAAAAAGAAATTATTATTTACCAAAATAGGTTTTTAGTGTATGTCTCAAAAATAATAATAGAACAACGTATTTTCTGTTTTTTACAAGTGAAAACCTTAGTGACAAAGTAAGGCCATTTTTATTTTAAAGTTCCTTAACTTTGTAAAGTAATTTTATTGTAAAGTAACACAAATTAATAAATGAAATAATCGCGAAATAGCTTTCATAAGACAAATCTAATTTTCATATACCCCCATATTTCATAAACTGCTATAATCTATATCTATATATTCAATAAATTATTTGCTAGGTATTTATTATTTATATATAATAAATTATTGAGAGCAAAATAACCTAATTACCCTATGCCAGTATTTCAATTAAAATATATAAGAGGTACAATGAACACCATGTTCCCGTTTTAATTTCGCTTCAATAACCCATGTCGACGCGCGGACTTTGATTAAGATTCCTATAAGGATTCGCTTGTACTCATACATATTATATTACTTTAGAAACCAGTCGTGGAACAGGGGCACAAAGTGTGACTTTGCAACTGGTTGAAGGTTCAATTCCCATTCGAGGAAATTAAATATTTATTTAACTATGGCGTCGAGGCAAAGCGTGGCGTTGGGTTCCGCCACTTTGCACTCAGCAGGCTATGCTGAATTCGGCGGAAAGTGGTGAACGGAGTGTGTTAACACTGGAATCCCTCTGCTTACCCTGCTGTGTGCGGGATACAGCGTGAAGCTGATTTAATTTTATTTGATTTATATTACTTAAGTGTGTAGATGGTCTTAGGTAACCGCAATTCGTACTCAGAAATTAGCATAGGCATCTTACGTCATTATTCACATAACCGGTTTTAATATTCTTTATAATTGTCTCTCACTTGCTTTAGGTACGTTTTCAATCGATATGCACCATTCGTATATTATATACTATATTTTATCATCATGAAAATTCTTTAGGCCGTCGTGGCGGAGCTGCACCAGGGTGTGACTGTAACGCTACGGTAGTGGGTTCGATCCCCACTCGGGGAAGTGAAATATTTATTTACGTTTATATTTCCATTTCTTCGCTCTGGTGTCGAGGCATAGCGCGGCGTTGAGTTCCGCCACTCACCTGCCCGATCCCTCCAGAATTCGGCAGAAAGTGGGGAACGGAGTGTCTTAACACCAGGATAGAGCCCACAGCCGTTGCGTTACAGTCACACCCTTGTGCCCCAGCGCCGCGAGGGCCTCAGTAATCAACAATTAAAGAAGTTGTTAAGTTAAAGTTCACTATAAAACTTTTTGCAATAAATATTATATTTATTACGGACGTAAAATTATGAAATGAGTAGAAAGACAGAACCTTTACTTCATGATAAATTACACTACAATGTTATTAAAAAAATATATGAACTAACTCTTTTTTCAATGAAAAATAGAGGAATATTCTCGTTTTAGAACGACAACGATGAACGGTTTAATATAATAACAACTATGATAAATTATTTGCTTTCTTTTATAAAGGTCACTGAGTATATTAAGGCGCTAATTTACAATAAAAAAATATAATATATGGATATCAAAAATCTACCTACTAAAAAGAAAATCGCCCACTATAAAAGCTATAGGTTATGATGACCTAAAAAATAAAAAAAATCATTGAGCATATTATAATAAAACTTTTAAAAAAAGCTTTAAAACAAAAAAAAAACACGTAATTTCATCAACACATGGGAAAACGTTAACGTCGCCCATACATTAAGATGCGGCACGTTGATAACGTAAATTATCCGTAACACCGCAATGTAAGAATCCGAAACGGCAGTACGTACTCTCGCAAAGGTCACTATAGTATATTTTAAACTACTGTAAATGAAGTGCAGCTTTGACTGGAATGTGGAGAGAGAGAGAGAGAGATATGCCATTTAATATAGAATTCATAACCTTGGATGCTTTTCAGATTTCTAGGGAACTAGTTATGTTTTTAGTATGTTTATATGAAAGAAACAATTGTAGCTGAATATTTTAAACATATTGCTAGAGAATATTGTTAAAACTCGTTTCTGAACTTTTTTTTCTTGCAAATTATTTGTATATTTTTTATAAATTAATTCGTAAAGAATTACAGAAAAAAAGGAAAGTTCACTCTTACATTTAAAACCAAAAGCAAACATGCCTACTTCCGCCTAACACTGAAAAATAATCTTATTCATGTGGAATTTCGACGCGTTACTAATTTAATTATAAAATATATAATAGAAATAACATATTTTTAAATAATAACACAGATCGAATAATTCAAGGTTCCCTACAAAGCTACTTCCACACGCTTCTATTGATATAAAATTGAGTTAACATCTTCATTTCACGACAAAAAAATGATACAGTTATTGCTGTCATACTTGATATAATAGTAACAGTGCAATTGTTTTCGACATCATAAATATCCCCACAATAAAAGATTCGCGGTATACTCAAGCACAGAACTGTCTGTCTGTCTTTTTTTCTTCATCTCGAGAACGCCTTTCCTGGAGCGTTTCGATGTCTATAAATATTAATACAATCAAATGTTTTGACGTGAACCTTTTTTAAGCTTTTATTTTCTTTCGCTTATTTTTTTTATGAGGTTGAAATTTCATTTTTAGTCCGTGTTAATTTGGGCATCGAAGTCAGACTTTTAACAGATCGTAAAGTAGAGTAAGGGGCGCGGCGCCAGGTGCGGTGATTTTGGCAAATTGTTTAAGATATTTATATTGCTTATAAGGAAAAATAAATATAATGGTTTGAGGTAAAATAGAATTTTTAAAACGTACTTTTTGTTGATGTATTAGAAACTTAGCAAAAAACCGATAAATCAATATTTAATGTTCAATTAAAAATAAATTAAACTTTTTACCTGTACAATATTTATGATTTTAATAGATACAAGTAAAAGGATATATATTTTTAGCTTAACGTTGTATCTCGCATAGGAGTGTAGGCAGAGGGACCCTGGATTTCTACTGTTAAGACACTTTGTTCCAATCAAGATACTTCCTTTGATACATTCTTTACTTTTCGTGTTGAGCGGCGGAAGTAAACGCCTCGGTTTACTTCGTAAGCGGAGCGAGGAAATGAAAATATTTAATATTTTATTTCCTCGAGTGGGCATCGAACCCACAGCTGACATATCGGCCAAAAAAAATATCAATATTAACAAAATAAACTAAGTACCATTCTACAACCGATACCACCTTATTTATATTTACGAGCTCAGATTATTTGAAATTAGCATAACGGCTATTACTCACACTATATCATTAATTCTTAAATAAAAACATAAATCTCTACGGTGACTCTAAACACTGTAGAACAAACACCCACCATTTAAAATTCGTCCAATCAAAATTAGACCTTAATACAATAGAAATAGATAATAGATATCATAATTTTTATCACCACAGGTTTGGTCTCGACGAGATCGGATCAAAGTATCTAAAATGGTCACAGTTAGTGGGTTAACCACTTTAAATTGTCATCTGTCTGATTTATTTCTTTTAGTTTTGCGGTCAACATATTTCTGTGTGCGTCCTGCCTTTAATTTCGAATTTCTTTTACGCATAGTCTTCTTTTGTTTTTGCTAGTATGCTATTTTAAACGTTTATTTCTTAACATCACCTAATGTCTTGTTCTTATATCTTATATTATGAGACATTTTGGCATATTATCGTAATATGAGACATTTTGGCCATAGCTTATTTATTTGGTATTTCGCCAGAGGCGTTTTCAGTAAAACGATCGTAAACTATAATCATTTGCTGACCATAAATAATTTGAGGCGAACCAGCTTTTTGTCGATGCGCCGGCGCAGGTAATATAGTCATAAATTTCCATAACCGCCACTCGATCTTATAAAACACGATTTTAATTTGATTTTGGAACCACACGTGTTGAGGTCGTTTCTTTAAGAGTTACGACTGTAGGTATAAGCGGTTATGAGCGTTGGCTTTAGTGTGTACCTACATATAATAAATTTGTGATATTATCACATAAAACATCGTTATGGCCGTTATATACTAATTTTATTGTTTTTAAAATATCATTAACATCTTTTCAACAATGTTAATGAATTTTATGATTTGGCAGTCGATTTATTCTTTGACTACTGTATAAATATATCCTAAAATAACGACTACTTGTTACGTATATACACGCAAAGTAAAAGAAACATACACTTTTCACTAAACTAAATTTAATAATAAATAATAATAAAATCACAAGTGAAGACACGTAATAAAGATTATACAACCATTAGCCCAATTCACACGATATCAACGGCCCACAACGATTTATCGTCGAACGTAATCAATAAAATAATAGAGAGAATAGAATCACTACCTAATGATGTGTCGTAATAAAATACATCGCGCCTTATAAACTATAATGTACTAGACACTCTATATATCATTTGAAAATGTGATATCTGTTTGCTCGCGCTCGCAGACAAAATAAAATTGATTTAAAGCTTTCGACTGTTTGACATTTACTTTGTCCATTGCTGTGTTTTTAGAAGATACTGTCTTCTCGTGTAAATTAATTATGTTAAAAGTATCTAAAGCTTATTTCATTTTTATTTTTAATACAAAATAATTGTGCAATATTGATCATCTACTAAGATTGGTGTCATGACATCCTGTTATAAATGAAAAAACGTAATATTTGCCACTATTTCGATACGAGTCGGTCATTAGCCCAAAATACGTAGTGACCGCTTACGAAACGATTTACAACCCACTGTACCTATTATCTAGTACAGGCTTTAATCCATTTATCACCGCTTTTGTTTACGATCCTCGCGTATCATCGACTATTAATTATAATCTTCACTTTCGAACTTTGATGTGCTCGCTGTGTGACAGACCGCAGATAAGAATGTTAATGTTATTTGATACCGACTGTACCTTACACCTTATTGCAATGGAAATTCTAACTTAAACAAATGATATAAGATTCAATTTAAGTTTCGAGCGTACAACAATTGAATATGAATTGTAGTGAGACGAGACAGAGTTGACTGTTGAATTGAAAAGTGTAAGTTCGAAACACCTTCAGATTTGAACGTTTTGATGGATGCGGTTATAATTGTTTCTGTATCGATTATGCCATTGATAAATATTCCTACTATTGCCGCTTTTATTAATGACAGAGAAACGGAAGAGCCGGGTGATGCCCTAACGACATGAACGACACAATTAATATCGGTGCTGTCAAAACAGCTGTCAGCGGTCGTGTACGTCTGCTTTACAGCTTGATGTAATTAAATTCATCAAATTAATTTAGTTTTGTATTTTTCATTTTCTCTCTCTCTCTCTCTCTCTTACGCTTCAAAGACGTATGGTCCGCCAGTGCCGGATGGGAGATATCATCTTAATAAAAACGGATATGGTTTTAAGCGCCTTAAAGTATATCTCATATTGTTTAAAATTGATTTGATTGCTAAATATTATATGTAAATAACAAACACATAGAGGAATTCCTGGAAGAATGGAAAGAAAGAAGCAGATGCCTCTTTCATCATAGCTTCTGAGTATACCCGCCTATCAATATTAAATGTATACCTACTACTGACTTCACTAAGATGTAAAACTATGGTCTTTAATAGAAGAATTTTAAGACGTAGTGACGCAGGGGCACAAGCGTGAGAATGGAACGCGGCGGTTGTGGTTTCGATTCCCGCTCGGGGGAATGAATATTACATACAAAAAAGAAATAAATTATTGCTTTTGGTTCAAATCATTCTCGTGGATAAGTTTCTATTTTCAATATTTATGTTCCAATACTACCTAGCATGCTGAATGGTTGTTTTGATGGAAACCAACTACGGAGAGACATTATATCCAACCATCCAAATAAGGAAAAAGTGAACATTCACTAGTCACGAGGGCAAGTGTAATTGTGTTTATGTAGAAAAATCCTTTTCATTTGGAAAAGAACTTAATTTTCAATTTATTATCAAAAAGTCCATAATCAAAGAACTAACAAAGGAAAATCAATAGCATCCCTAGTTCAATTTCTCTAAAATTAACGGCACCGTATAAACCAGCGACGCAACGAACCGCACTGGAATTTAAATAGTCTAAAGACGACTTTAGCGAAGCTGTGTCGATCAACCAGAAACCCTCGATAGTCAGGACTCTGAGGAGTGACGCAGTGGATATTAAAACTTATACTTGTGGACTAAAGTAACGTTTGCGTGGGCTTCGTGAGAAAATATAACAAACGCTAGCACAATGCAGTGCTAAGAAACAGAAATAATTTTTCTTTGTCCATTACACGAACACAAAATCTGACAGTTTGAAAAACAATATTCATATTCTTATTTTTGATATAAACTATGGAATATATTTCATGAAATAATATATGTAAATGTATAGGTAGTCTTGTTAAATATTATTTATGGTTCTAAGGTGAGATTCAATAAAGATAACGAAGACACTTGCCGTACATTATGTTCTAAGTATAGCCAAAACATACAATTTGGGTGTCGCTTTACTACATAAGACTCTCGTTGGCGGTTTTTTATATCGACATTCGGTTGTGGGGTCCCATTTGCTAAAGTAGTCTTATTCTAGAAAAAATATCTAGATATATTAAAAAAAATAATAAGGAAACTTCAAATGTTTTCAAAAGTGTTCAATTATTATTTGCTGTCTTGAAACTGTTATCGTAAAATAGAAGACAAAATCAAATATAAGAAAGATTTTTTCTTTAAAATATATTTTATTTATAGTAACATGTAAGTAACAATATGAACATTTTGTAACAATTAAATATTTAATATAGTATGTAGGCGCAGAACATAAGACTATTAGAGAAGCCCACACGTTTCGCAGACATTCCTGTGAAAGGTCATGAAGTCGGGCCAGGGCTCGACAGCATGTGACGGGGGTCGACGTGGCCACTTCATTAATTCCTGAACGTCTGATCAATACTGTATTATTTGAACAACTTTGCAGAAAAATGTTGAAGTTGCTTTAAATTTTGCTGAACTTAACTAAACTTTAACTATCGCCAAAAGCTAGTTTTTTTTGTTTTTATTAGGGTATTCACTGTCCTAATTTATTATGTTCTATTAGAAAGTGACGACTAATTTAAAGTAACCTGAAAAAAGGCCCAAATATTAGATTTAACTAAATAAAATGAGTAAACTGACTCTGGTATCGGGGCAAAGCGCGGCGTTGAGTTCTGCCACTCAACACGCAATGCCTCCAGAATTCGGCAGAAAGTGGGGAACGGAGTGTCTTAACACTAGGTTGCCTTCGCCTACTCCGCTGTGTGCGGAATACAGCGTGAAGCTGATGATGAACAAAATAAAATCGGTTAAAAATGGCAAAGTTGGTAAACATGATTTATATACTTTTAGGCTTAGCGTAGCCTAAGATTATATACAATTTATATATCTATTACATAAGCACAACAATTGGTCTACACGAGAATCTTCCACATCAGCTACAATATCATACTAATCCCAACCATGTTAACATTATTCAGTAAAAGCAATATCCTGTTCCTAATAGTAAGTAATAGATGTTAATTCAAAACTTGTAAACAAAGGCATCGACAGCGCAATTGTGAACTTCCCGCATACTTCCCCGCGGTGGGGCCGGCTTCGACGTAACAAAACGACAGTTATTAATGATTATATGGAAAAAAATATCTTTGCGTTTGCTTTCCCCGCTTTTAAAGCGTAATACACAATGTGCAATTAAAACGCCGATATCAGATTGATGGTTTGATTAATAGTGTTCGTTCGATTTCCGACTACAATTTGGGAGTAGTTCTGTGGGTTTGGGTATGTGATAAGGAAAGTTGGTTTGGTATATTTTGTTAATATTTTATGATGAAAAATATTTTTATTTCGTGCCTGTTAATGATTTTGTAAATATATTTATTTGAGGCCTGGTGACTTTAAACCCGACCGGTTGTGGGTTCAATCCCAACTCGAGAAAATGAAATATTTATTTTAATTTGGAAATATAAATTTCTTCGTTTTGGAGTCGAGGCAAAGCACGGCGTTGAGTTCCGCCATTCAACACGCAATGCTTTAAGAATTTGGCGGAATATGGGACGGAGTATCTTAACACAACATTCCTTCTGATTACCCTGTTGGGTGCGGGATACAGCGTGAAACTGATTTTTTTTTAATTTAAAGTAAATATATTTTCTATTATTACCTACCTATCTTAAATTTAAGAATTGTTACGTATATTACTGTAGGTACTTAAAATTTTATTAAGAGTCAGAGTCAAAGACATCAAGATTAAAATCCCTGAATCCCGATATAAAATAATGATTTTTTGCATCATTATAAATGAGTTAATTATAAGAAAATAAAATTATATTTAATTTTAGTTTATCATAAAATAAAGTATTATACTTTATTATATGATAAACTTAAATTAAAAAAAATAACACACACATTTTAGGAAAGAAAAATACTTTTTAGAAAATTTGATGATTTGAACGGGTTCAGATTCGGCCTCTACGTTCCCGCTACTTTAAGATTTCTTACCAAATACTCAAACTACACAAATTACCCAACATACCACCAACACCATTATAAACAAACTATAATATAACGCGTACCAAAAGCTATAAACCTCAATTATATCACAAAGTATATTAGAAACAAAGTTTATCCACCTATCCAGACAGTCAAAACATGTTCAAACAGGGAATCCGCGAGAAACACGTCCAAACACTGACGGCCGAAGATCAGTTTGTTTTGAAATGTCTTACGCGACGATTGCAAGCCGTTCGTTTCACGTCAGAATGGAACGCCCCCGATTTACGAAATTACTAAGATACAACGTAATATGGAACTAATATTAGGGGATCACCTGGTTAAAAATAATCTTTGAAGAGTTTAAGCTTTTATACTGTGTAAAATTTAATTTATATTCAATTGGAAGTTTCTACTTTATTGTTTTTAATGGTAGGATTAATGGAGAGCACTTTTAACATGGCTTTTGCTTATTCATGGCTATTTTTATATTATATGGGCTGCTGTAGTAAGACAAAGCGTGGTTAAGTTTCGCCACTTAATATCCAAGACTCGAAGATCGGGCGGAAAGCAGGAACGGAGTGTCTTGACACTAGCTCGTCTGTGCCTACGCTGGTATAAGCGGGAAATTAAATGCCCTTTCCTTGAGTGTGGTTAACCTCGAGCTATTTAATCAGACAGGTTAAACAATTATTGTATAAATATAAATATTTCCCTAGAAATTTATTATTAAAATCAATTTTCAATATATCATAGTAAATTAAATGTAAATAATCCTATTACATTTAAATGTAATTATTCTAAGAACCGCACTTACAGTGTTTACCGACTTGTTTTTGTCGTGTTGGCAGTATCCCATGTTTCTGTCTGCGTGAGAAGAGGCGCGGGTGCGACCCGTCAGTCGGTGCGCTCGCGCAAAGCACCTTAGATTAATTTAATCCATAGATGAAAAATCCTATAGAATAGATGTGATACTCTGTAATAGGTTTATAAATCACTAGTGATTCAATTTCTAGTTATTTTAACTGTTAGAATCGTTTTATCTTCAAAGGAAACGTTCGTGAGTTTGATTGTTTCTGTTATACGGATCGTATGCTTAGTATTTGAAATGTTGTATTTATTAGATATGATCTGAGCTAAAGTTAATTTTAGAGAAAAAATCTATATATAATTTATCCAAAGGATAGGTGACTGTAACGCGATGGTAGTGGATTCGATCCCTACGCGAGAAAATAAATTATTCCACCACTCAACACGCAATGCTTCGAAAAAATCGGCGGAGAGTGGGGAAACGAAGTGTCTTAAGTCTAGGTATTTTTACCTATAGCCTATACGCTAAATGAGATATAATCTATACCAAAGCCAATCTTATCCAATTTTTCTTCAAACTTAAACCGATGTTCAAACATAAACCATCTCTTTCCCCACTTTTGGCTCATCAGTCGGCCAACAAATTAGTCGGTGTCACTATAATAATATACAGAGAGTGTATACACCGCACTCCGTAAGCCACGTCGCATAAATCCCTCAACACTGACGACTAATGTTTTGTATGGAGATTTCTTTCGGCGGTACCGCGGCTGCCGTGTATTGGCCTTTATCTAGTCGTAAATTAACCCATGATATTGATAAACGCGAGTTTCTTTATTTTCTTAGAGCTAGTATATCGGTATTAGCTATGCGGATTTTTTTATTTTGCCTTTATATCAGTTTAAACAACTCCTTGCGTAAGATAGTTTTTTAATGTGTATTAATATGAAATTTGAGAGAGTGCATGTTTGTTCCACTTTCACGCAAAAACTACTGAACGAATTTAGATTAAACTTTACAAAGTAATAGTATGCTGTAGTTTATACAACAGAATAACATATGGGCTACAATTTATATAAAGAGTTTGTATAATTTCATTTGGATTTTGTAAAAGATAAAGCGGGCGAAGCCGCGTTTAGGTCGTTAGTAAAAAAATAAGACATGAGAGCAAACGCAAAATTTATAATTTTAATAAAGGACATTTATAACATTAATTATAAACAGACTTCAACAATACATATACAAATATTTCTTTTGTCAACTGAACCTTTAAAGCATGCGTTAATTAATCTAAATTTGCAATGTGAAGTCTCTATATGTTAGTTAAGCTATTCAACGTGTAACTATTATGATATCACGATCTATTCCTGGCCCATTATAGCGCACATTAACATTCGTGAACTTCGAGGCCTTTACATTCGATATTTATACTTAGGATATAACATTTACAAAACGACAGATGTTATTTATAGAGAAAACAGAATTAAATGTCATTTAAATTATTTAGATCCTATATTAGAAGGAACCTAGTGGAAGTGGTAAGACACTCTGTTCCTCACTTTTCGTCGACTTCGAGAGGCATTGCGTGCTGAGTGGCAGAACTCGTTGGGCCTCGACACCAGAGCGAAGAAATGGATAAATTTAAAAAAATATTTGATTTCCTCGAGTGGGGATCGAACCCATAAGCATTCGCACTTACAGTTTCTACTCTACTTCCCATATTAGAGTTCGTGGAATTACTTAAAATTTGTATAAACTCTGTTACAAATTCACCGCAAGTGGTAATTTGAAACAATATCGCTTAAAATTCTAACAACAATGATCTCTTTACGAACGATAAATCACTTTAGAGCAAAACTACCTACATGTTGCGAAACCGTGACGTATACAAGGTCGCTATGTATTGAATTCGCAATATTTTTTTGTTGAACTGAAAGACTTTCTTAGACATTGTTCAAATAATCGATCTACTAATGGCACATAGGCTGGTCTATTATACTTTTACTTTCTTTCAAAAGGAGTAATAATGAGTTTGGAAAAAAAATTAAAAGATTCGCATGGGCCAGACCCACCAGGCAGGTACTGTAATCGGTCGATTTGTCTTCTTGTCTCAAATGTCGTTTGTTTGTATTCAGTGACCGCGACTCTGTTCTAGATAAAAGTAATAAATTACAAGGAACGGAAGGTGTTTGTAATGCTCGCCGCCAATGGCTGTAGATCTGAGGGAACCTGATGCACTTTTACTTAAAAATTGGATTGGATCAGATTCAAACCTGTTGAACACTTTACTAGATTTCTTAAAACGATATGTGGTCGCTGCTTGCTCATGATACTCATGCCATTATATACGGTTGATTAATGTTTTTATCTTCGTTATGTTTAATTTATTTTTGTTAATGTATAGTGTTTTTCTTTGGTTTCGCTTAACATTTGTCTTTTTTAAAGTATTTGTAGAAATAAACTGAAAATTAATTACAAATCTATAAGTTTTTGTTCTTTAAAATTTATTTAACTTGAGTCAGAGATAGCTTACCTACGTATGAAAATATCAACTTTGAAAACACTTATCTATAATTTCTTAAAAATCTGCAAAATTATATTCTTTAGTTAAATACAGTGTTTATATAAAAATAAATCGATAATCGAAGCCTTCCTATACGCCACAGATAAGTTATAAATAAAAGACTACAGGCTATAGGTACGAGGTATCACACGGAGACTGGTCCGACCAGATATTTATTATAAAATTAATATTCAATTAGCTTTCCGCACATGAGTCGGTCTGGGCGTGCGTACTATTAACTTTTATTTATGGCATCATTTACCAGCTATATTTTTTAAATTTAAACCGGTTTTACATCGATGGCAATTGTGGATACGGCCGCTTTGCGGTGCGTTCAAAATCTTTAGTTTTAATTAAACTTTAAATATTAACATTTTTTATACATGTTCTTTGTGGTTGTGTGTATTTTATTATATAAAACAAATATACGAGTAAGAATTGCTTTTAAATGTGATGGAAATTGTGTTTAGTTCCTTATTGATATTTAGTAAAATTTAATTTTTATTTAACATTTTGCAGGAACTTGAATTTAAGGAATGTAGATAGTCTTTTAAGAATTAATCTTATACAATTAATTGTATAAATTTTACTCTTTTCTAAAGGTACATTCTAAAGGTAACACAACAACGTAACTGTATTTTTTCACTCACAATTATTTTCTCTTATATAATATCTTAATTATATAAAAGGCATTACGTCATCACGTGACATACATGCGTGTCTTCTGTGACGGGACCCACCCATATACTTTACATTGCTAGTTCAAATAAAGAGATAGATAATACTAAACAAAATTATTCATACACCTATCGTATAGGTAAAATTGTCTCCTACAATATATATAGAGAACCACCATTTTCAATTATTCCTAATTTGAATCATTTTTTTGTGCACTAACACAATTCTCTGTTGAATACGGAGAATTAACACGTACTAAATCTGCAGATGAACTAAACTAAAAGTAATAAAAAATCTATGTTCTATACGAATATAGATACTTAAAAATTACGCAGAAAAATAAGGAGTTACTATTATACCTTTGCTACTTGCTAATCTATAATAATAAATTTGTCCTACGAACGAGTGCTTTTAGTACTTAAGTAGTATTTAACTTTCAATTATTATGTATACTTAAGTACAGCCGACAACAGATATAAAAATACATCTTAAAGAAACTGTACTCCTAGGAATATATTTATTGCAAATAATTCTTACATTTAACAAAAAAAATATATAAACCATAATTTCTAATCTAAAATAGATATAAAATACATATGGCAACTAAAACCTAATATTCTAACAACTATTATATATTAAACAGATAAGAAACAAATCAAAATCACCACTTCAAATTAGACTATCGAGATCGAAGAGCACCAATAGGAATTTATCAACGGCGCCGTCTGCGCCCGCGCAGATTTATTGCACGTTATGTAAATCTGTACAAGATATTAGCGTCCTTAATAATTCTACTTCGTGATTAATATTACATGAACGAATTCACTCTTAATGCCATGTTTTGTTTGGACTTTAATCAGATATAAGCGGATTCCCTTTTAAGTAACTACCAGTACTTGATCATTCGTTTAATCAACCGGTTGAAGAAAGTAAATGCTGACCGTACTTAATGTCAGTTTGTACTTATTAAAATGGTAACGGATCGGTGTCTGTACATGGAAGACATGGAAGATATATAAGAAAAAATGTTATTAGTAGATAGTATTTAATAATGTAATAGAAACTAAAACAATGATTTTAAAAATAATGTATATAATTATCTGTTTGTCTGCGCGTTTGTTAACGTTAATCTCAGAATCGGCTTAAACGATTTAAGTGCATAATAATTGATTTTTTTATATTTAATAAAAAAAATTAAAAAACCAATTGACAACACAAAAATTAAAAAAACTAAGTAAGAAAATGGCTAGACACCGACTTATAGCCACTGTAGCTACCATAACTAAAAAATAAAAAGAACTTAATAGCAAAGATAATAAATATCATTTTACAATAATTTTTAACACGAAGGTTCTATATCTTTGCGGTTATTTGCAGGCGGGATTAGTTTGGCGGTACGACCTTTTGGAATTACTGAGCTTGAATAATTACCCCAAACGGCTCAAAGTTACCACACCTTTTCTCTATATAGGTATCTTATTAGTAAAAGTTAAACAAAATGCTTACTTTTATTAAGGTAGAAATTAAATATTGCATAACTGAAGTTATATAGACACCTACAAAAGAGGTATTTAATAAATGTTTACATACGTAATTTGCTATTATATTTATTTATGTTGGTTTGTATGTTTCATTGTAGAGACCAAAAGGGTTTGATAATTCTTCGACCAATTAAATCTTCCTAAGGAGCTTTGTAAAATCAAAATGGGGTCCGACTGTTAATCTCAATAAATTATTGGACTTATTTTTTTCTTTTTAGTCTTTATGGAATCAGGTTTTTGTTTCTCAATTTTTTTTAAAGAGTCGAAAAAAAAGACACCTGTATTTATTATATGTATTTATTATGTGTTATATAATCAATTTTACTCTTTTGTATTGTAGGTTAATAATTTCAAAACACTATGTAAATTTACATCGCTACAAACGAACAATTTGACGCACGCCAACGCCAATACTGTCTTGACTTAAAAGTGGGCGGGCTTTATCTGGCTATGAAGTATGAACACCTATCGGAATTGTTTCACCACTTTAATAAATTGATATAATACATATTTATGACACTTAAGCTTATATATAGATAGATTTATTTTAAAATAAAATATGTTCAAGTTCTAGGAGAAGTAGAATCTAACTGCAATCGCAGTGAGTTCGATTTCCTGTTGCGAGAGTGATTACATTAATATTATTTTAATTTTTTGCCCTGGCAAAGCAAGGCGATAAGTTCCGCTATTCTAAATGCAATGTCTCAAATGGGCAGGAAAAAGTAGAGCAGGATGTCTTAACTCTATTTCTTTCTATATATGCTAATAAATGCAGGAAAAGGTGCGAACTAGTAAAACCTTCATAAGTACTGCTTGGTAGAATCATTTCAATAAATAGGTACATGTTTATTTATTTAATAACCACATTTATGTATCGATATATAAAACTAAAACGTTTTATGGATTGTACAGTATAACAAACCATATTTGATTACCAAAAAACATAAAATATTTAATAATGTTAAAGTTATTAATCTATATCTTCGAACAACAAAGTAAAAATACCAGCCTAGCTCTTAATATTCCAGTTCAAAATTCAGAACGACTAGACTATATCTGAATTTAAAAATTCACCCGCTATTCCTGATAAATGTGTTTGTATTGCGGGATGACCTGCTTGACGATGCACCGACTGATGCTAATGGGCAGATGCTATAGGTACACATGTTTACTCCTTGGCAACATATTTTTTTTTTGTTTCAATGATATTCCATTTTTCAGGTGTTATTGTAATACTTTTTTGAATTTTATATTTAATTTAAATAAATTTTCAAAGAAATGACGTAGGGGTGGAAGATGCGAAAAAGGTGTTATAGCTGCGCTCATGTGACAGGGAAACGTCAGCTCAGCTGCATGTTTGTCCATATATAAAGGATAACCAAATTTTAAGGAAAATATAAATTAAATCAATAAAAGGAGCATGTCAAGTTAAGCAGAAAAAACCTAGTGTGAACAAACGGAGTTCCCCTCTTCTATCCAAATTTAGCAGAAACTTAAAACCAATAGATTATTTATTAAAACCTTTTAAATTACAATACTTCACAGCAATAAATCGTTAATTAATTTAAATAGGTCAATGTATTTATTGTTTTATGGACAATAAAGAAAAGCAATAATAATTTTAGTAAAAGAAACGATACTGAAATTTTACAAAACTAATAAAACAGAAATAAAATATATTTTACTGTAGATAAATATCAAAATATTTTACTAATTCTTCTCTCTTTAAACATAAATAAGCATGCATAATTAAAAATTAAGAAGACAATCTCCACCAGCCTCATCTTATCCACCTCTGATCATAGAAGACCAGAGCCATAAAAGCATAAGTGGCACTTTTATTACATATATTCTGTTTTCATCTAGATGTCATTATTCATGTCTTCTTTGATGTTTTATCACTAAACATTTTTATGTTGGCATTACTGAGGCCTCGTTATTAACTACCCAACTATCCATGTTGATGGAAAGATATACGTTCGATAGAAAAACATTTGGAATGACTTCAGCATTCATTTTTCATGTTACAATTTAGTTTAGGCTTAGTGATTAAAATATAATAATTTTTTGTCGTGTATAAGCGATTTACGTTTACATTTTGTATGGTGGTTTTAATTTTATGTTTATAGTAAGAATAATAAATGTTTTAAAGAAAAAAAGTATCCAGAAATATATTCATCTACACTATCTATATATTTTTTAATATTAATTTTGAAATATATTAAGTGCAAACCATCGTAAGGTGGTGGGACAGTGAAACGTCTGTTGTTTGGTTACGGGTTTGATTCCCATGGGAATCGGCGTTAAGCTCCGCCGAACTTTTGTGGAAAGCGGAGAATAAAGTATATTAACATTAAATTCTCTCTCTCTCTCTCTCTCTCTTCCTATCTAGAAGGTTTATCTAGAAAAAATATATATTAACATTTGTGAAAAAACATAGCTAAGTACTTATAGTTTACGAAGTATACACTTCTTATTTTCTTGAACTTGTAATTTTACAGGTAATTTGGCTGAAAAAATCATATATTAGACCGAAATCGTCTCCAGACAAACTATTTTAGTTTTCAAATTTTAAGACTCATCCATAGGTAATACGATGTCATTCATTTAAAATTCGACCATGCAATATGTCTAGACGGAATATAAAATGCTTTGTGACCTAGAATTACCGACACAACATAAAAGAGGATTCTGCTTTTATATGTCATATAATTTATTTTATTAAAATATTTTTGTAATATAAAATAAAATTTAGCATAAATTAGGTGAAACAAATTGAAGATTTTGCTCGGAACGTTGTGTTATAAAATATATTACAAGATATTAAATACACAATTTTATTTTAACAGATTGATATTGTATTTGATATGATTAAGATTAATGCGCATACGCATTCAAAAAGGCCTTTTAAATCTACAGTTAGGTCGCAAGTCCCAAACACTGTTTTGAGCTCCTCATCCAAACACGTACTTCTGGCACCCATACCATGGGTATAACCAATACTTGTTTCTTCATTGTAAAGTAATTCTTAAGAAGTGCCTATCATGGAAATTTTAACGTACCTACTTATGAAAAAATTAAAGTTTAAATTAAATTAAAAAGATTTTATATAAATAAACTACGGCCGCCTGTATTATCTTAAATGAAATGTATTCTCGAGTAGGTACTTTTCTTTTGAGTATTCGGTAATTTTTCATGTAAATTATTATTAACATTTTTATTTTATTTACTTTATTTCGTCTACTTTCATATAATAATATATCTTTTAGTAACAGTTTTATTTTTTTATTAATTGAATCCATTTTTATTTGTTTTTTTTATAAACAAAATCAAGAAAGTAGGAAAACGTAAAATATAATCTCCTTCGTGATTGGTTTTTCCAAATACAACAATATACGAGTACATCATATTTATTATATTAAAAGTCTATACGACTACATACATTTTCTGATATTATACGTAAATATTGTTGGTTATTTTCTACTTACCTTACAGTACCAATAACATAAATAAAAAAAAGAATAGTTATAAAATGACCATATACAGTATAAATGGAGCCTTAGCGTCACATTACGATGCTTGATATATTGCAAAATAATGTAATAGGCTGTTCTCCTGTCACTGAGATATATCGCTTATACCTGTTCAGGAGTGTTTTAACCCATCTATAGTCATCTGCACTTCCTAATCATATCTAATTCAAATAGGTTCCTTAATATAAGCATTTCATCAAAATCACCATATTTCTGAATTCTTATTGAAATTCATATGCCCTCGTATTGTGTCCATTCGTTTCGAGTCTGTACAAGGATTATGGTAAAATAATACTGTCAGTCAGTTGTTTGTGCATCGAACTGTCAGTAACATTTCAATCACGTAGGGTCTCTGCAGCATCACTTATGGTACTTCTGGGGCATCGAATATTTATGGTTTTGAAACATCTTTATTGACGCGGGTTTGACGTTTAGACGGTATAAGGGAGATGTTTGAGCGCTTGTGCCGTATTTATTATCATCGCCTTTCTTTTATCTATTGATGTTCTGATTATATTAATAGTACGCAAATATTCATGTATTCTTTTAAGTTTTTAAGTTTTTTTTTAGTAAGGTACGTTAAAAGAAAGGGATAAATTGAGTGCGCGGATACGTATCTACAGTTATATATGAAACCCTAAATCGAACCGTCAGGTACTCGTTGTTGTGAGGTCGATTAATGATTCATATTTCTAAAGTTGTCAATAGAATTGATAAACATCGCGGTTAATAGTCGCTTATTTTAAAAGCGATTCATTAGTGGTCGAGGCTACTTAAAGAAATGTAACAAATGACACAGTTTAATTTGGAAGACAGAGTCAGACAGGCCGCGTATCGATCAAGAGTGGACTGGCGGCCATCCAAGACCCAAGTGGTGGGCTGTACCGGCGACGTGCCGTGACAGGTGCGCCGCGCGGCATGCACTAGGAGTATCCCGAAACTGTTCACACCATCACCGAGCCCTTCTGCCCATTAATCACTCAAAACATTATATTAATAATAAAACTATGTCTCAATCTCGTTCTAAATCCTTAGCTTACGTCTATATCATTTCGTAATCCATTTTAATTTTGCTAGCGAAAATATTAATAATAATCTAATAAAATAAAATATCTTCACGTGAATCATAATAAATTATAGCAATATATCAAAATGAATATTTTATATAAATTCTTAACAGAATCTCGCTTTGAATCGTGCGCATTGCCGCAAGCTGTACATCACAATCGGGCAAGCGTGGCAAGGCACGAAATCGATCGAGCCAACTATTCATTGGCGCTCAAACGCGCACTCAGTTCTATATTAGTGGTCCTTATTTTTAATCTATATTATTATGTACATACCTCTTTCTACCAAAAAAGTTATTATATTGTAAACAAAAGAAACTAATAAACTTTCTTAATTTTTTTCAGGCACAGTCAACGCAAACGGAGAAACAAAACGTCAAAGGACATCTTACACCCGATACCAGACATTGGAACTCGAAAAGGAATTCCACTTCAACCGGTACTTAACAAGAAGGAGACGGATTGAGATAGCCCATGCACTCTGTCTCACCGAGCGTCAGATCAAGATCTGGTTCCAGAACCGACGCATGAAGTGGAAGAAGGAACATAAGATGGCATCCATGAACATAGTGCCGTACCATATGAATCCGTATGGCCACCCCTACCAATTCGACCTTCACCCGAGCCAATTTGCCCATCTGTCAGCATAGGATCAGTGGAATTTTTCGAATAGTGGATAACTGATTTATTAAACCAAATAGTCGACCGTTTGTCCAACGGAGTTGTGTGTAACACCATCGAGAAGTAATGGAATGTTACAGCGACTAGACTAGATCAGTTATTCGCTGTTCGAAAAATTTATTAAAATATAGACAATTTTTGTTGAACTTGTTATTGTGACATACAGTGGTGTTCTAAGTAAAAAAGTGTTTGTGCATGTAACGTACCTTCAAATGAAAAACTGAAGATAAAATCAAGACCAAGTGAATGAAACGAGTGAACTTTCTATATAAATATTAAACTAATAAATTTGAACATTTCTCATTTAAAGTGAGAACATAACGTAACTATTTCTCTAAAAATTATCAGCATATTGTGTTAAGTTGTTGATTTAGAAAGAATTTTGCCTAGTCATAAGCTATAATTTGATCTGCATTATATTCCTAAAATTGTAAGATAACAAATAATAATTAATAATAGTGTGATGGCTAGTTAGATTTAAGCTTAGGCATGTTTGTTAGACTGGACGTCTTAAACAATCAAAGATCTATTAAAATCACAAAAATGAGTTTAAGTGTATAGAGTAGCCGTCTCCCAATATAACAAATTCGGAAATGTACAGGGATAAGGTAAAATTCGGCGAATTCAAAAACGAAAATTGAATATTAATAATTTTACTTTAAACATTTCATTGCTATTAATAAAAGTAACAGATTAGCGAGGGCTTTTATAAACGCTGTGAACTTAACACGATACAAGCTCAGTTAATATAGAAATCTGTGAATAAGTAGTTATTTGTTCTTATTGTAAATATTAAATAAATTGTCTTTAGTAGATATCGAAAAAAGTTTAATATATTCGTATAGTGTCAACTTTTTCGATGAACTGTTTTATGTTCCTGTTCTTAGTTGTAAATAACAAATATTAATTATAGAAACATAAAAAAAA
>JAEBDU010009276.1:0-22426 GCA_016802625.1 Heliconius numata | reverse complement strand
CTATATAAACAATGTGGAACGGATTGTAAATAAGCAATCATGCACTGTTCTGATAGGAGATTTTAATATACCATCAATTCATTGGACTTCTAAAGATTCTGATCCTAACAAACCCATTTCCGATCAAAAAAGCACAGCGGGTACATTAATACATGATTTTATGGCAATAGCAAATTTATCTCAACATAATGAGGTTTGTAATTCATATGGAAAAATATTAGATCTAGTTTTTAGCAATTGCAACAACGTTAGAACAAAATATAGTACATTTTCTGCATGTCCAATAGATAAATACCATCCTCCCTTAGTTATAAATTATGAAACAGCTAGCAAAGGTATATTACTACAATCGCCTACAATTATACGACACAAAATTATAACTTAATTAATGAAAATCTAGCAGCAATAAATTGGGAAGTATTATTTCGAAATTGTGCCAATGTAAATGAAATGACGGAAGTATTCTATTAAGAAATACGTCAAGTGATTGGAGCTTGTGTTCCAAAAAAGATAATAAGGAAAAATAATTTATATCCCATGTGGTTTTCTGCAAATTTAATCAAAAGATTAGCTGAAGAAAAAAATAAATACAAGTTACGTTTTAACAAATATAAAAACCCACTGGATGAAATTGAGTTCAGATTACTTCGAGACTGGTGCAAACTTCTTATAAGAAAAGATTATAAAAATTACATCGACAGAGTTGAGAATAATATACCTATTAAACCTCAGTTCTTTTATTCATATTTAAAACAAAAACGATGCAATAAATGTGACTATCCAGCTATTATGACACTAAGAGGTTCTACGTTTACTAACGGAATTTGCTAATTATTTTTCTAGCGTATATACCCAAAACAAAGCAGCAACGTCATTTAATCTGAAAAATAATTAGAGTGAATGCCAGATATCTTATTTGCAAACAATTTATATTACCGAAAATGAAATAGAAAATAAGTTGAAAAGTGTAAAGGCGAACAAAGGAGCTAGGCCAGATGATATACCCCCAATTTTTGTAAAACGCTGCGCACTATTTTTAACTAAGCCCTCATTTCTTATATATAGAAAATCTTTGGATGAAGGAGAATTTCCCAAAATATGGAAGGGAGCGCGGGTTGTACCCATATTTAAAAGCAACGACAAAAAGGAAATATCAAACTATAGACCAATATGCATATTATCTATTTTTGGCAAGATTTTAGAATCTTTCATCTGTCAAGCACTTAATTGGCATATGAAATCTATATTTACTGAAGATCAGCATGGTTTTATTAGCAAAAGGTCTACCATGTCAAATTTGGCTTTATTCGTAGATAATTTGTCAGAATCCCTCGATAAAGATAGCCAAGTAGACTGTATATACACAGATTTTGCCAAAGCGTTCGATGTTGTCAGTCATTCAATTCTTATAGATAAACTTGAGAATTATGATATCTATGGAAAGCTACTGGACTGGTTTAGATCATACTTGATCAATAGAGAAATGAACGTAGTTATTGCTGGATATAAATCCCATACGTTTGTTGCAACATCAGGAGTACCCCAGGGCTCTCATCTGGGACCAGTTTTATTTGGAATTTTCATTAATGACATAGTTAAAATTTTTAAAAATTGTCGTTTTAATTTGTATGCTGACGATCTCAAATTTTATATAAAAATTAATGATATAAATGACTCATTATTAATGCAACAAGACCTGGATAATTTAGCTGTTTGGTGTAATGAAAATCAATTAAGTTTGAACTATCAGAAGTGTTTTGCTATTACGTTCAGTAGAAAGGTACACAACTTTAATTTTAATTATAACTTAAATGGAGAGACACTGAATAAGACAAAACAAATCAGAGACTTGGGCATCACAATTGATAATAAGTTAAGCTTTGTACCTCATATTGATAATTTGTTAAAAATAACATTAAAGACTGTAGGATTTATCATAAGGAACAGTAAAGAATTTAAAAAATCAATGACTAAATTAATATTATTTAATTCAATGGTGAGAAGTAAGCTATAATATTGTTCCACTGTTTGGAATCCTTTCTATCAAATACATACTAACAGGATAGAGAGAGTACAAAAGAAATTTTTAAAATATTTAAATTATAAGGATAATGAGATAAACAAAAATAAAAGATACAAGGACATTTTAAAATTTTATAAAACGCTTTTCCTATCCAGCCGTAGAGTCATGCTCGATATTTGTTTTTTGCACAAACTTATAAATGGTGAAGTAGACTGCAATAACCTCCTTGAAAAAATTATGCTTGCTATACTAAGACAAAATGCAAGAGTACGACGAAAGAAAATATACACATTTCTATGTAGAAAAGTACGATCTCACCTGGGTACAAATGCCCCTATAAGCCGAGCTATGAAAAACTATAACTCAATTTTTAAAATGGCAAATATTGATATTTTTAGAGACTCGGGTACATTATTTAAAAAAAAAAATAAAAATATTTGTTACAATGTGAATAGTTTATATATAACTGTTTTATTATTTTTAAGTTTTTTACATTATTATTTATTTTTTGTTTACTCTTATTATATATTTTTTAACTAATGTAATATCTATATACATAATTTTGTTTCTTTTTTATTTATAAATTTTGGTAGTATGGTGGTAGAATCATTTTTAATTGTTTTTAAATTAAGTGTAGGACATTAGGTTTTAGAATACCTGCTTTTAGTTATAATCATGTTCAGCTAGCCTGTAAGTGTGATGTACAATGTAAAACATTTTTAAACCTTTGTACTTTTTTTTAAATGTTTGTATCTCTGTATGTTACGTTGGCTTGCCTAATAAATAAATAAATAAATAAAAAAAAGATAAATATATTATACGGGTATATTAAATTATATACGAATAATGTTATAACTTTGACAACTTCTGGCATATTATAACTTGAGAAATCGCAATAGCCACTCGAGTTCAAAATAAACAGAATATCTGTAACAATATCAAATACATCGTAAGGAGAGCGCAATAATACAACCTCTTGAAGTACTCCGAAATATAATGACTCAGAGAGTTCAAGAGTCTCATATCACAAACATTCATATTATATCAATTGATCTTTAGATTAAGCAATATAATGAAATAAATCTAATAATTGGGGCCAGTCGTGGCGCAGAGGTACTAGCGTGTGAGTGTAAGAGCGACATGTTGGGGGTTCGATTCCTGTAGCGACATGTTGGAGGAAATTAAATATTTAATCGCTCTATTCCGCCACTCACCATGTAATGCCTCCAGAATTCGATGGAAAATGCGAAACGGAGTGTCTTAACGCTAGGCTCCTTCTGCCTAGCCTATTGTGTGCGGGATATGAAGCTAAAAAAATCTAATATTTTTTTTTATGACAACAATATGCTTGGAGACATAATAAAAATCTTTTGATGATTATAAAATTGAAACAATATTTTAAAATTTTTACACAGACAAAAAATAACGTTACAGACTAAATATGCATATATTTAATTTCCTACACTAACAACTCTACCAGAAAATATTAATAAGAAGCTAAAACTTTATTAAAAGCCCAAGGCCCTAAGTAATAAATCGTTCTAAGAAACATTAAAATCCCAGAGTCATTATAAAACATAATATATATGCATTTATACAAATGAAGCATAGCAGTACGTCATATATTAGCTATATTCATACCTATATTATAAATTCAAAAGTAACTCTGTCTGTCTGTCTATCTTTTTCGCAATCAGGGCCAAACCGCTAATTTAATTGTGATAAAATACTCATATAGTATTCTTTCTCATATTTGTAATATTTTCGATACCTATATACCAATATATTAAAATACTTATTAATTTGATTTGGCCGTTGCTAAGCAACGATTTGCAAAGTTTGTTGTTAGAAAACGTCACCCAAAATGAGCTTGCTTATCGCATCTCTCTATTGAAAACTGAAAATATTTTCATAAATATATTTAACAAATATTCTTATAATTCAAGCGGGCGTAGCCGCGTTCGGGTTCATATATAAAGTATAGAATAGAATCTTTTTCAAGGCTTCTAAGTCAAGCGTGATATTTAAAACAAACGCGTCAACAATAGCTGGCAATTCTGTGAAGTACCTACGGTGGATTGAATTCTAATGTCAAATGGACATTGTAGGTATATTAGACAGAGACACATGTCCAAGGCTTTTGTAAAATCTTGACTGACTTACATCTATATAAGTCAGACATGGAGTTAGGTTTGGATTTTAAATGTTCATATTATTTTATTTTTGAGGCCGTATTGGTGCGACTGTAAAAGAGTTCTAAGACTTCATCGCCTCTTGCCTCGACACCAGAGCGAAGAAATGAAAATATTAAATATTTCATTTCCTTGAATGGGGATCGAACCCACAACCTGTCGGGTTTACAGTCACACACTTGTGGCACTGCGTTACGACCGTCCTTAATTACCTGGCCTGGCCTGGCCTGGAATAACGGAAAAACTACGTCGTTCTAATGTCTAATGTTACAAAAGATGGCAACTGGGTTGCGGAACGTAGTAAACATTGGATGCAAGCTGCAGTTTCAATATTCATTGTATGGGCGTACCTCTTGATTACTAATACCTTTAACACTATTTTAAAACTTCAGTCTTATCATGTATGCACGTGAGGCCAGTCGTGGCGTAAGGGCACAAAGTGTGAGGAAAAGCCCGACGTTGAGCTCTGCTACTCAACACACAATGCCTCCATAATTTGACCAAAATGAGGAACATTAGGTTCCCTCTGCCCCTTGTCTACTGTGCAGGATATAGCGATGAAAACAAATCCATATAGGTTAAGGGAATAATTCCATTGTTAACAAATTTACCTCAAAATTTAATTTTGTATTGAAATGAATAATATATACCCAACATACAGCCTTTACTGCAAGTTCTGTTTATGAGCTATTTGAACTCGGGTCAAGGTATTTTGTAATTATATTTGAATATAGTATATTTTGTATATGAGACTAGTAACTACTTTAACTATAATAAATATAAATATTGAAAATATATATAATATTCTCAAAGAAAATAATTTCCTCCACTTTCCGCTAAATTCCGCTAAAACTGCGTATAAAGTGGCGAAACACGGAATGCCCTTAGACTTCGACCTAAAATGGGGTACGGAGTGTCTTAACACTGTGATTCCTCTGCCCTAAAGACCCTGCCGCTAAAAAAAATAAGAGAATATGCAAATATACCTTGAAAACAATTCAGGTAGTGTGGGATACGAATTAGATACAATTAACATAGCAAAGACGTTACGAAATCAAATTGTTTACTGATGCCGTCGCGGATACCGCTAAGCAATTCAATTATAAGCCACCTCGCACGCCTCTTAAGAATATTTGGGCGTGATTGGTTATAATATGGATTAGATTATTCTATTTCTATTGTAGTCGAAGAAAGTTATATACCTACCTACTTTCGATTATAATACGTAGGTTTAAATTCAAAATATTCTTTATTCAAATACGCAATTATTATAATCACTTTTGAATCGTCGAATGAACATATGAACAAAAAGCTACCACCGGTTCGGAAGGCAGTTCTGCTGAGAAGAGCCGGCAAGAAACTCAACAGTTTTATATTTAGTTTCTGAATTCTTTTTGTCTTGGGACTGACTTTTTAATACAAATCCGATTAAATTTCAATCAATTTCAATCACTCCTTACTTGTTATAGGCATTTACGTTTTCATATAAAAATATAAACTAATAAAAATATTATTTGTGAATTTAATTTATTAAGTAAACGCAAACAACAACCAGAGAATCAAGACTAACATACTATATAAAAGTATTCCATTACTTTTGTATGAAAATGATGAAAAAATCTATTTTTTTTTGAGGTTGAAAATTTGCGCCAATCCGGCATTCTGAAGAGAGAGAAAGAAGAATGTAACCTCGACACCAGATCAAAAAAAAATGAAAACATTGAACATTGAACTTTCTCAAGCGGGAATCGAACCAACGCTGGCATTAAAATAATTAATAAACAATCAGCTTTACAAACCAGTGTAAGACAATTGTCAGTGTGAGGGTGTTTTACAGAAAATAAAATAATAATACCCACATAATTATTTATAAAACAGGAAGGGAACGGCTATAAAAAGTGACGCTTTTGAAGGATTGAGTCAGTACGTCGTTATTCTGCCTGTCGAAAGGTGTAAAATTGTGACAGTGTTCAAGTATTTAAAATCAGTGTCATTGTTGGAACTATGCGTTTTAAAACGTGTATAAGTGTAAAGTGTTATATAGAAACAGTGTTAGAAGTGTGTATATGTAAAAGAGGAACAATAAATTATGGTTATTAAGTATTTTCTTATACTTACCACCTGACATTTCGACACCAGCTAGGAGCTAAAACAGAGAAGCAAGATGCCCACGCATTGTGTTCTCATCGGCAGCATGTTTCATCTACAACTCATTTGTATTCGTATCTCAAACACCGGTTATGTAAGACCGCCTTGTAACAAACGGTACGACATTGGCGATTTAGTAATGCAGGCAACGTCAGTCAGTCAGTACATTTAAATGTTTATTTATTTTAAGAAATGGCCGTAATGGCACAGTGGCACAAAGGTGTGACTGTAACGCGACAGCTGTAGGTTCGATCCCCACTTTAGAGAATGTATTATTATTATATCTATACATAATATTTTCATAGCTTCGCTCTGGCATGACAGCAAAACGAGCGGCGTTGAGTTCCGCAACTCAACACATATAGGTAAATTGCACTTGCCATTTACATTTAAATAAACAGGTTCTAAATAACATTATTATTTGACATTTAGTTCGTACTTGCTTTTTTATATTTTAAACCCGCAATACCTTCAGAATTCGGTGGAAAAAGGGGAATGGAGTGTCTTAATACTAGGTTCCCTCTGCCTACCATGTCATAACATGGCAGGCAGATGGAACCTAGTATTGCCCAGTATTACCTAGTGTGCGAGAATCCACGGACGTATCTAGAAATATGTTTTAATATAGAAAAAAATAAAACATTCCCCCGAAATTAATCAAAATTAAGCAAACATACTTATAATATATTTAAAGTTCTAAGGTCACAGCAAACATTATAATCTGTATATTGCTTAGGTAAATCACAGAAAAGGTTACTTCCGATTATCAACAGATAACAGAAGTAAATACAGGCACGTTATCTCAGTGGGTGGCTAGATAAGATTACAAGGACTATTTCAAAACCGCCTCTCTGAGAGCAATCAAAAGCTTATACCTTTTCTTAGCACAATAACAATAAAATACAATTAACTTTATAAACTTTGTATCGACAGCGTGACTGCCTCTCCCTATTTAATGATATTCAAGATCGTGCAGTCTAACACAGTAGATCAAATGTTACCAAATATGTAGCATATAAAATGAAACAATCATGGAAAATGATCAACTTACCTCAACCGGTGGCTGCGATTGAGATGATAGCTCCCTCCAGGGTCTTAGAAGGGCACGCTCACTATCAGCACCATTTGAGGCAAAGTTTACACCACACTTTCGCCACAATGAAAGTTCATACAACCTTTGCCACGGTACACCATCATTTTTCTTTTTCCTAATACTTCCCCGAAGCGAAGGTGAGCGCACAAATGGCTCGTTTGATACGTTATTTTTGCTTCCACCTCTCCATGGAGGCTTCGATCCTACAGTGCAGTTTTTCCCGTTTATATTTCCAGGAGAGCTTTTACGTAAAGTTGTAGTTTTATTTGGGGTTTGCAATTTTTTCTTTTCATCTGCTTCATATTCTTCGACACTTTTAGCACCGTTTAATTTTACTTCTTCTATTGTAACAGCACTCGTCTTTTTCTCTCTGAAACTACCTCTTGACGAAGTTCTTACAAACGTATTTTTCCACCTTTCACCATCTATTTCATCTTGTAGCGATGGTATTGAACTGTCAGCATCAGCATATCGCATGCGAGCTGTTTTCATCAAAGAAGCTTTTGTGTTTTGAGAAAAGAGTCTCTCACATGGGTCCGGCAATTTATTTTCCATTCGAGATTTACACATATTTTCCGAATCAGTATCACTGTGGCCTTCGTATGAGCTCGTGCTGTTGCTAAAGCTTTTAATGATATTTCCATTATTTTTGGAAAACGGACTGTCAGTTCTGACCGCTTCTTTGATTTCAATAAAACAATCATTACGAAATGATTTCCTAGATTGTACGCTGCTGCCAGAGTCAGATTTCACGAGGGGATTGGGCTTCGACTCGACACAACCATGAGCATGCGCCTTTCCAGTACAGTGCTTGTGGATCTTCGCGAGTGCTGCCAGGGTTTTCGTGCCACCGGGGGACAAATCGTCTCCGCATCTTAACGACTGTTCAAACGTCCCTTGGACGTGAAACATTTCTTTTTGTAAATCTATTTCACACTTTTATTCTATATTTATATAGACATATTATTATTTTCACATCACTGCATGTATGACGCTATTTCAATAATACACAATTAAAACACTTTTTTAATCTGGTGCAATTTGACGTATTTTTAGATTAAAATATCAATGAATGAAATAATATTGAAAAAAACACTAAGTATTTCCATATGTAAATAACCTAATAATTTTAGTTTTAAAACTATGTTATGTAATATAAAATTATGTCATATAAATAAAAAATTATGTCAACGTCGGATTACAGTAACTAAATTATTACTTTGCAAACGCACTCTCTTCGTAATCATGTTTAAATTGCTAGGATTCTTGATCTTATGCAATAGGTATACCTATAAGAAATCAATATTTGATGAAACCATCATATATGATAGAATTTTTTTTTATTTTGTTGTATGGAACATCTGAATATATAATAAACATTTAACGTGTGGGGAACGGAGTGTCTTAACACTAGGTTCCCTCTGCCTACCCCGCTGTGTGCGGGATACAGCGTGAAGCTGATGATGATGATGACATTTAACATATAAAATTTCATGTTAAAATATTTGTACGTACCTACATTCCAAAAAAATCTTCAGAATTAAAGTATACGCCTACGTAGGTGAGTCTGTTAATTTAGTTATCACTGTGTCAATATTTGGACTAACGCTATCAGCACTTAAACGCACCTTATCGTGGGAATGAGGTTCCACTTTCTTTTAAGTATTAATATCAAAATAAAACTTAAATTGAAACTAGTACTTATAAGCTGCTCTCAACTCTGAGATCGATCTTGAGATGCCGCTTTCATTCATAAATCCAATATCTAGGAATGAAAACGGCATATCAAGAGTTGAGGCCTAAATATGATTTTATATGTAAAAAAGTGATCCTATAAGGGTTCCGTATTTACCTTTTGAGATACGAAACCCTAAAAATAAAGATTTTATTAATAAAATAGAACCGAAACCCTATACATATTATATTTAACAAATATTTAGTTAGAGCACAATTTCTCTATCAACAACAAACACTTAGTTAGCCGACAAATGACCATCTAAACACACTTAACTGATGAAAAGCAAAACAAAAGCATCTCGTCGATGTCGCCCGAGGGTTTTACCAATCAAAATTGTGCCTTTCCTGTTTCTCATAGGTTCCAAGTCTTGCTAGCAAGAGCCGTACCACTTGTTGATGTATGTGTAAATAGGTAATCAGGTTCACCATGTACCCTGCACACAACAAATTAGGCAGAGGGAACCAAGTGTTAAGAAACTCCGCTTCCCACTTTCCGCCAAAATCTGAAGGCATTACGTGTTGAGTGACACCAGAGGAAGAAATGAAAATATAAATTTAAATAAATATTCCATTTCCTCGAATGGGGATCGAACTGGCAACCTGTGCCACGACGGCCTAAATATCATTCAAAACTGTGCCTTTCTTGCTTATCATAGATTCCAATCCAAGTCTGCTAACCAGAACCGTACCAGTTGTTGTACCAAGACACGCGTGTATGTACGTTTGTGTGTAAATATAGCCTAAATAAACGAAGATTGGTCAACGCCGCATGCAAATTGATCTAGCGACACAGATCCCACCTATTCGATAATATTGAAATTGTCTTTACGCAATCGGTATCTACTGTACGTACACGCGAAAGACCTTTCGTTTTCATACATAGTTTGTAATTCAATTCATAATTCACAGACAGATGTGGGAAGGAAGGTGATTTAGATGATATGCTAATGTAATAAACTTGTTTAAATTAAATAATCATTTAAATGTTTAGAAAATTATTACATAAAATTGTTTTTTTAAATTTAAAAAAAAAAATTGTATACATAAATCAGTTTGAGTGAGCGTGAGTCTGTAAATGTGACGGCTGTGGGATCGATTTCCTCATTCTAGTAATGAGAAAAAACGCGGCGTTGAGTCTCGCCACCACGCGCACACGCAATATCTCTAGAATTCGACGGAAAGTGGAGAAACAGTTGTGTCTTATTAGAAACGTAGTATCTTAACACTAGGTACCCAGGTTCCAGTTGGCTACGCAGTAGTATAAACTTTAAAAATGTACATATTACTTATATATAAGCTCCTATTTTGCAAGGAAAGAGAAAGACAATTTGATCAAAGACAGTTCTTCGATCCCTCCTACTATAATAATAACCAAATAATTATTTCTAACCTAAACAAATTAAACTTGGCAACTATAACATGTTTTGCAAGTAACTTCACAAACCCCAGCCTCCACCAGTCAGTCAACTGTTATTCTGATCGTGAGTTGCGTTCTACATATCATTATAGGTATATCTTCGTATATTATCCTGTCAACCGTTGCGAAATAATATAAGTATTTGTTCGTCAGATTGCGAGTAAATAATTAAATGTTTTACTTTGGAATAAGCTAAACTAATTTTCTTTAGAAATTGGAACAAATCACTTTATGAAGAGAGCAATCTGCAATAATACTATATTTACATAAATTATCTATCTATTTTTTCTTTGTTGCTATATGCTGCAGCTACCAGGATAGGCAGAGGGAACCTAGTTTTAAGACATCCTTCACTCTCTACCGAATCCTCAAAGAATTGCGTGTTTAATGGCGGAACTAAACGCCGCGCTTCGCCTCGGTACTAGAGCGGGCGAAATTGCCTATGATAATTGTGGAATAGAATCTACGAGATCTAATGTAAAGTCTAAACATAAAAAGGAAGCTAGTTCAACTAATAACACGTCATCTGTCGAACTGGGAAAACTGGTAATGGTGAAAGAAGGAGACCAGAGTAACTTGTCACTAGGTTAATCTCTAGTTATATATATATACATATAAATCATTTTGTATGGCAACTCTTAGTGGAATAATCACTATAGTATATGACGTTATATGAATCGTAGAATATATTAGTTTTGTTAGTATTAGATATAATTAAAGAATACTAAACTAACTCAAATTCACATTTATATAAATTAAATTATATTATTCTATATTTTCTTTAACGTGACATAGGGCTGAAGGTCCACTTCTATTTTGAAATTTTCTTAATTATTTCCATTAAAATACAAACTTGTAACATTTTTTTAACCTGTTTACATCGTTTGATTGAAACTGGTTTGAAAATTTTCGTAAACGCTTCATTACTTACGATTTCTAAATTAAAAGCGTGAAGAAATAACACAAAAAAATGCAATTTAGTATGCCAAATAAATTATTATAAATCTAATTTATATAATTTATTATTTTTATTATATCTACCTACTATTACATTATTCAACTGGCCCGTATAAACAGCCTAAGCAAGTGCTAACGACGTTATTTTTAAAATTTCAATAAAATATTTCAAATTTTTATTTTGTCGCCGTGAACACGATTCCCACTTGAGAAAATCAAATATTTAATATTTTCATTTATTCGGTCTGGTTTCGAGGCGAAGCCCGGCGTTGAGTTGAGTTCGGGAGATAATTAGGAACGGAGTGTCTTAACACTACGTTCCCTTTGCCTACCCAACAACGGCACATAGCAGGGTGATGATTTTAAGCCCTAATAGATAATCATACTCAAATATCAAAGCACCACCGAACACGTCAAACTAATAATTTTCTCTTTTTAAAGTCGGTTAAAAAGTAAAAAAAAAAACATAATACCTATGCAAATATCTATAACTAACATAATGGCCTAACAATGTAATTTAAAACGCAATCTTAATATATTGAAGCCGTCGAAAATTTATAAATAAGTAGATTGAAAATAACCAAACACAACTAAATGAACGAGTCAAGCAAAGAGTCCTAATAAATGATATGTTGACTCAATATAGACGTCGCCCTGGAGCACAAAGTATGACTGTAAATACGACTGGTCGTGGGTTCAATTCCCACTCGAGAAACTGAAATATTTCCATTTTGTTCGCTCTGTTCAGTTTCGCTACTCAGCACGCAATGCATCCACAAATCGGCGGAAAGTGGGGAACGGAGTGTCTTAATTCTAGGTTCCCTCTGCCTACCCTGCTGCGTGCGGGATAGAGCGTGAAGCTGATTATTTTTATTACATTATATTTGTATATCTGTTAGATACTGAGAATCAGACGATACGTACACTTGTTTTATTGTAATTCATATTTATTGCCGCTCCTTCCTTTTCGGTGCATACTTTAAATTGCTACAAGATCCTATCGTTATGTATATTTAGTAAGCTCTTTATTTTTGTTTAAAAACACTATACGGAACCTTACGTTTAAAAATGTGTTTTAAGCTTTATTTTTTTAACTTCACTAGCCTTTTAGTCTGGCATTCAGACATTCCTTTCCTCACTCTTCTTGCATTGCGTGTTGAGTGGCAGTACTCAACGCCGCGGTTTGCCTTATTACTAGAGCGAGAAAATGAATATATTAAATAACTAATTCCTCCAATGGGAATCGAACCCACTATAGAAGCATTTACAGTCACATGCTTACGCCATCTAAATTTATTAGATTTTTATATACCAAAAAATATATAAAAAGAGTGAAATCCAAATATATAGAAAAGGTGATTGATATAGATACTATTTATACGACTGTTTTACTTGTTATTAATTTTAGATGCACTTATTTTGAAAGCGTTATTCTGTTGTGCACTTAATTTTATTACAAGCAACGAAATTGAATATCGTTCACACATTGCTATAAACATTTTAACTTTCTACTGTAGATATACCGCAGTTTTGTACTGGTACGAGTAATATCAATAGTATATACAAAAATATAATATAAGTCATACGCAAAGCTTATAAAATTTTAATTATTTAAATATTATACTGTAGAAATGTAGCGCAGAGATAAAACGTGAAACTGTAATCGCAACGGTTGTGGTTCGATTCTCACTTGGGGGAATATTTAATAGTTTCATTTCCTCGTTTTGCCACTCAACACATAATGCCTCCTGATTTCAGCAAAAAGTGGGGAACAAAAGTGTCCTAACGAGAACGGGGTGTCTTAACAATAGGTTCCCAGAATCCTTCTACCTATCATGCTGGTGCATGATACAGCGTGAAGCTAAACGAGAATTGTACTGTATTTACGAGAAATGGAATACAAATGTTATTATAAGAAAAATGTCCATACACTAAGGTAAAAAAATAGTTAAATAATTTATAATAATTAAAATTAAATCAAAGGCAAGAATATTAACGCTTCAGGATCAACTAATTCATACTGTTACATACTAATAATTTGTTTATATTTTTCGTGCGTCATTCTGTCAAGATAGCAATTAGATACAAAATAACTTAGCTCCAATAGGAAGGTTAATTTTATAGCTTTGTATTCAAAACATGCAAATTGTATAAGAAACACCTGTTCGAATTTGCATATGGTTTAGGACTAACATAACCAACTAACACAAAGAATGTTTTAAGAAAAATAAAGAAAAAAAAACTATAATGGAAATTAGCAAAAACCTATTAATATTGAGGCAGAGGGAACCTCCACAAAGCACCTAGACAAAGTGTGTTGAGTAGCGGAACTAATCGTGGCGTTTCTTCCTCAACACCAGAACGTTGAAATGAAAATATTAAATATTTATTATTAAATATTTAATATTTTCCTCGAGGGGGAATCGAACTCACTACCTGTCGCGTTTACAGTCAAAGTTTAACTCAAACATTTCTATATTAGTTAATTTTAACGATAAATCTAAAATTACTGTTTAAGGAAGTATAGCTAAGTGTTTCATAGAAACAATCATCGCTTGAGAATATATGTAGTGTATTAGAGTCAATTGTAATTCTAAAGGGGCACGAGGATCGTGATGTTAGCAACAATGCCTATAGCACTTCTGTATAGTCTAGAACTCTAGATATAGATTATAGTTTTATGAAATGAAGAGAATTACCATATGAACGATTGGTTTTATAATAATTTTTCTATAGGTCTATTAATCTTTACTTTAAACTGTTGTAACCATTTTCCAAAACAACATTTATTTATTAAAAAAGAAATCAAGATAGAGATTTATATAAACTTAAAAAATCAATAAAACACATAGTTTCCTTTGTTATAAAGAAAAATAAAAGATTTAAAAAAACCACAGAATCCATATCTGTTGACAGCTAACGTGGTTTAACGCTAACCATTTTTGACATTTAAAAATGACTTTAACGAAAATGAACTAAAAGAGTTATAAGAGTTCTTTTAAAATAAATACCGCTTTTAGAGTAAGTAAATTCATCGATCAGGTTATGTTAAACAGAGGCCGGATATAATAAAATATGCATTTTTTTTCTAATTTCAATGAAATTAACACCCAAATATTAAGGAAAGCGAAAACAAAGCCGCCCGCGCAAGCACCCACACTAAAAACACACTGACACTAAATTTTAGTGACTAAAGTACCTATACATCATTCCAACAGTTCATGGTTATTTCGCTGATACGTCTGTTACTCATCACTGTCTTCTGGACACGATTTCACTTCAACATTTTAGAATTAGTCAAGCTTTTGAAATATATGAAGAAGAAAATCTCACGTTAATTATACGGTGGTAAGTATGTCATATTTGTTGATTACATTTCAATTATTAAATACTAGCGGCCCGCCCGCGGCTTCGCCTGCGTGAACTACGTTATTATTAATTTCTGCCTCCATGAGTACTTATAAGTGACCTCTATGCAAAATTTGAGACTCCTAGAATTTGCAGTAACGAAGTTTCATACAAACTTTCAACCCCAAAAACAACCCCTTAGAAGTTGAATATTGCAAATTCCCGTCTTAGCGAGCATCTACGTCCTATAAGTAACTCCTATGCAAAATTTGAGATTCCTAGCACTTGTAGTTTCTGAGATTTCGTGATGAGTGAGTGACTTTTCGATTTTATATATATAGATTTCAATATAAATATTGAGGAGGTGAGGCCAGTCGTGGCGCAGGGGAAACAAGCGTAAAGGCGACAGGTGGTGGGTTCGATTCCTATGATGAATTCCGGCCACTAATCACGCAATGCCTCGAGAATGGTGAAGAACGGGGAACGGAAGTATCTTAATGGGAACGGAGTATCTCAACATTAGGTTCTCAGGTTTCCTCACCCTCTCTCACTAAACTGATAACGTAGAACTCAACTTTGGGCTAATCTATTCAAAAAAAAATGACAACATTTAACTTACGCCATAAAGCAGTCCCAGAGAAATTTATTAATTAATTTTAACAGTATATTATAATAGACCACAAATCAGTGGTACCGGCAGTGGTTCAAATAAGTTACGCACGCAATACCAGTTCAAAGTCGCGTGGGTAGTTGTGTTTAGTGAAATTTTAAGCAAACAAACTATACTTGACTCTGCTTTTCTAATAATAAAATTTTAACTGCACTAAAATTCTTTGCTATGAGCAATTAATGCTTAACAAAGTTGGTTAATGTATATAAGACTATTTCTATAAAATAAACATATTTAAATTCAAATACATATTTTTTTAGCTTGACGCTGTATCCCTAGGTTCCCCTGCTATGTACTAGCAGAGTCGGCAGAGGGAACCTACCCACTCCATTCCAATTAAGACACTTTCATTCTCCACTTTCCACTAAATTCTGGAGATATTGCGCATTGACGAGCAAACTTAACTCTGCGTTTTGCCTCGTTACCAGAGCATGGAAATGAAAATATGAAATTTTTCACTTCCTCGAGTGGGAATTGAACCCACATCCTGTCGTAATTACGCGCCACGATTTGCCTCCTGGATTATAATTTCTTCATCCTAATTACTCAAGACAAAAACTACACCAAACTAATACTTATATTGTATCGCAACAGACAGAATCAATAACAACAAACATACTTACAAATTATATATATATAAAATCTCGAATAAAGCCTCTTAGCATTTGTAAGGCGTCCGAATTAGATCAAAATCATCGATAACATCCACCCCAAGCATTAATACGTAACACGCGTTCACAGGCACGTTTTAAATAAATATCTACATATATCCAGGTAGTTATTTAAAATTGTGATAGCTTTTTTTATAGTCGAGTAGTGAAGTAGTGATATGTCACTTCATTCTATATAATTTAAATATACAAAGGCTTTGGCTATTAAGAAGTGGAAACTAAGTAAATGTCTCTGTAAATGTTTACAGTTCATATAATAATTTCTCCTCCAGAAAAATAAGAATCTACAATCTGGATTATTATGGGACACCAAGAAATGTGATGCAGCTAGGCCGTGGTTGTTTTAATCAACAAATAATAATAGACAACTCTTTAGAGAAGCTCCCAAGAAATAATTATTAAGCGACAAAAAATTCTAAAACGAATTACATTACTAATATAGTTAAAGAAATTTCCAAAATAAACGTATAAGTGCTTACTATATTGAATAATGTGTTGAGTTTTTACCCTCATATAGCAGTAACCAGAGGGAACCTAGTGTTAAGGCACTCCAAACAACTTTTAGATTTAAAGTTCTTCTCAAATCTAAAACGCAATCCAGAACAAATTTAACTAATTACTAACACCGTTCTGTCCATCCCACACCCATACGAAAATAGTCACCAGTAGCACCATAATTCCATTTCCTTTTATAGAAACTTTACGTCTCAGACGTTTCAAGATCGAAGATAGTTCAATGATTTAATTGAATTTTGCTGTTTGCTTGTTGATGACAAACTATAGAAGAATAGGAACGATCTTGACATTTACATACACTGATAAGTTATCTTTGGAGTTATGAAATTTTTCTGTTACAAGATTTTTTTAAGATATACATATATTGCATAATGTTAAGTTAGATTATTTTCTTAATTTCATTTAATATGTTTTAAATTTACGCAATAGTACATATCAAAAACATATTTAATTTTTATTAATTATAAAACCATAATCTTTTTTAAAAATATTAGCTAAAAAAAATTTCAAAATATTCACAAATAACGTCAATTTGCACCAAATTCCGAATTCACTTGTTAATTTCTACATACATACACACCACTAAGCACTAAATATTTATTATATATATATTCGAATCGTATATCGTTATACTCGTATGGTCGTTTTCGAGAATGGCGTTAAGACGCGACGTGCGCGTGCGCAGAGAACGCGGTACGTTTTCAAACTGCTTAGATTTGTGTTTACTACGCCTAAGTTTATTGTCTATTTTGAATTACCGATCAAAGAACAAGAAAGATATAGTAATATATCTAACGCTTAGTTATTTTTACACCGAGTTGGTAAGCAAATGTTATAATAACATAAAGTAATAGACTTAAGTGATTTATGTAGTGTTGAGAAATAGGTTCTTACGTATTATACTAGATAGAATAAAAACTTAAAATTCATTAATTGCAGACCTGACATTTAAATTATTATGTATATGATTATTTTAATTAATATTATCATATTTTTAATTGGATTTTCAAAGCTGTATATATGCACTATGACTGTTATATGCACTTTTCGAAAACAAAAAAATCTCCAAACATTTTCCACAGAGCTAGTCAAATAATATGAACATTTAACTTTTAGTTCATCTTCACGCAGTATCCCGCATGTAACGGATAGGCAGAGGGAGTCTAGTGCTAATGTTAAAACACTCCGCTCCCCACTTTCTGGAATTCTAGAGACATGGTGTTAAGTGGCGTAACTCAACGCCGCGCTTTGCATCGACACCAAAGCACTTCAAATCCTCGAGTGAGAATCAAACCCAAAACCTATCGAGTTTACAAACACACAGTTATTCCGCTGCAACATTTAACTCTACACCCAGATATTAAATTATTCCAAACACAATAAGCACTAAATCAACGTCATCTAACAAATCGTTTCAGGTTTGCGAATACATAAATACATCGACCGTTCGAAACACTCGTGGTCGTGGTTAATACAATAATGGTGGTCAATTTTGAACAATTGTGGTAGCGACAGAGACCACGATTAATCTGTCAGCTGAGAAGTTGGACGCAACGCCGCGCCGGTATAAATTACTTGGTATGTCGATTGCAATTTTAGGCCCGCCATACTGTTATTTCTGTAAATATCCTATAGTTAAGTCTTATATAGGTCTTATATATGTTAAAAATAACTATGTGAGGAATTTTGGTGTATGTATTAAAGATATATTCGTAAGTCACTTACTTTGCTTTATGGTGATAAAGTAAAAGTTAATATATAATTTTAATTTGTTAAATAGTAGGTATAAGATAATGGGCGATAGTAGTGGGTTCGAATCACCTTAACGTAAATTTTAATATTTATTTCGTATAATATCCTCGCTTAGAAAATTTTACATGCATTGTTTTAGTGTACGTAGACTGAAAATAAAAAACAGATTCTTTTATTAGATTCTTTCTGCCCCGTAACTTGACAAAGATGTTTGTATCAAACCGTTTTAAATTATTCCGATTATTTATTTACTTTTTTTTCTATATAATTTCAAAATAAAAATCGAAAAGACCGAATCAATAAAAGTTCTAATATTTACAAAGCCATGAGATGAGAATCCATAAGAAAAATAAATAGCACGACGTAATACATTAAATTATAATAATCAAGTTTTCTCTTTAAAATACATATAGACAGATTAATATGATAAGCTTATATAAAATTAACTACAATTATTAGAAACCCAGCAGTAGAAAGTCAGCACTAGTTGTAATTTATTCACAAACTCATAATTTAGTACCAGTGATAGTAGAGCAAATTTTATACAACAATGTTTGAAAATTACAGATTTCATAGTTCAGTTACTTTAATGGTTAGTTGATAGTCCTGTTCCTTGTCAACTAGACTAATTTTGAATAAGAATATAAATAAACTTAAAAGTTATAAAAACAATAGTTTAATAATTACAATTAATGTTTGCTTTTTAAAAAAAAACATAATTCCACTTGTTTGAGTAAATTATAAGCTTAAGAGATATTTCATTAAACATTTTCATGTTTTCTTAAACTTCCTCATAGACTACAATGACAAATATAATCATTATTTTTGCGGGTGTTGATTAAATACTTGACATTTAATCAATGTTTAGGATTAACAAAAACATCATTTATTTCATTTAATTATTTGTTAGTACTTGCACTTGAGACTCAAAGGTATACCTAATAGTTGCAAGTTAATCAGTATTATTTTTTAAATCTTTATTTCAATAAATACAAAAACCGTACAATTAAAAGTATTAATTTGATACTTTCGTAAACTTTATACTAGGAACCAGACGTTCCTACTATATTTATTTCTGTAGGTTCAAAAAGATGAACATAGATTTGACTGATTTACAATCATTACTTTAAGCTTATAACGATAAAAAAGATTTCAGATGTCTTTAAAGTTCAAAAGAAACCCGACACAACGTCTTGTCTTGTCCTAATTAGATGAAAATACATTCCAAATTGCGTTGCGAGCGTGTACTAAGTAGGAAACATTGGATAATTTAAAACCATTATTGGCTAATAAAACATTCTTTACCGCTTGATAACTTAATTTTTAAAAATGTATTTAACTCAATTGTAAAATGGATTCTTGTCTTTTGGCGAATATGCATAGATGACAACATAATAAATCAGTTAATATAAAAAAAAACTAACTTGACTTGATTAAAATTAAGCATATAAAATATTTAAGCGTGTATGATTTTTTATATGAAGCAATGTAATATTTTTAGTACCTACAGTGGAGTAGCAGTGTTCTTTCAAAGAATTACAAATTTATTATATTTTTTATTTAAGCTAATGAGTATGTATAGGTTGAAGCGAATAAGGGGCGAAGCCTTTATATTTTTAACGGGCTGCGGCGAAGCCCATAAGGAGGGTTATGATTTTCTCGGATGTATTTTTGTCAGTTCAGACATAGAGAATCAAGAGTATGACCCACTCTTGAAACCAATATCCAATGACCCGATCAGCAATAAATGTAATTTCGTAATCTGGAACGTAATAAAATACTAAATCCACTACCGCCGTCTAGTTGACAGTTGACTTGTTTGTTTTTTCCGGGAAAACAGCAATAAAATGTTTTTTTTTTTTGTAAACGTTTGGGTTTAAAATACGTTGTTTTAAAGAAAACACATAAATTAAAACTTAAACAGCGTCGAAATGAGGGCCGGTTGGCGAGATACATAGATTTGGATTAAGTAATGAGAAAATCATCAATTTTTAAAATTATCACACACACTGTATCCCACACATAAGAAAATATATTTAAATGCTTACATTTTACACACATAAAATTTTTATATTTAATCCTTTACTACCATCTAGAAATAAGAACACAAACTATACCAAAATGAAACCACAAGTCCTCGCCACTCGCCACTAGATGCCAGTGCCCACTATATTATTCAAGTACACCTATAGATGGCGCTTCACTTGGCAAGAGCAAAGCCAACTCTACATCAATATAGCCATATGAACCAATCAGAAGCGAGCAATGGCGAAGCAACGACAACATAGCAATAAGCAACCGTAGCTTATGACGTCGTGCTGCGCAGCGCGGCTATTTTAGCTCGTGATAGGCAGACGACATTTTGTTTTGATTTTGTGACGCAAGCCCACAAGAAGATGCCATTGAACGCCGCGGGGTGGACGACTGAGGAAGAGGAGAAACTAATCGAATTAGTACGACCCCACGGACACTTGTATTACTGGCTCGACCCCTCGAGGAAGAATATACTGACGCGAGAGAAGACGTGGCAAGAGATAGCTAAGGAATTGTTGAAGCCTGGTAAGTCGTGTTGGTTAGCTTTGCGCTTGTGCTGCACAACGCTACTGCACAGAACAAAGATATTTCATGTTTTAGTTTTTTTTTGTTTTGGTATTGCATTTTTTAAATTAAATAATAAAAGTGCTCAAATTAATTTATATCATTTGTTAAATTTACGTACGATGATATTGTTTTGTTTAACATGTCATAGTAAAAATAAGACATTACAATTTGCAAACAGCTGTTATCTGTTAAATTGAAAACATAAAATAAATGTATTTGCATAATATTACTACGTTACTATTTATCTTTATGCTAAAATATATTTCCAAGGTTATATATAACATTGATTTATTTAATTGCATTTTAGTGGAAGAATGCAAAAAACGCTGGCGAGGTCTTCGCGATGGCTATACGAGGAATAAAAGGATGGGTGCTGTACATAAGTCCAAATTACCTATATTTGAAAAATTACAGTTTTTGGACAGTATGCCTTTAGACATGCCCTTAGAAGTAGCAGGATATGGGAAGCTGGACAGCGTTGAGGAAGTATTGGAGAGTGACAGTCAGATAAATGATGAACACTTTACAACCGATCAGAATAATGTGATAACAGACAATCAAGAATATTATGAGGTAAATTATATTAAGCAAACTTGAAACATTGATGAAAAATTATTTCTTATATAATATTATATAAGGTATTAGTATTCAGTTTGACAATAAAAATTTTGTTTTCTTTATTTAAATTTTTGTAAGTTAACCAGCGTGGGAGACAGTTGTTCTGCAGAGAGCAAAAAGTTCAACAGTTGCTCATTTCAATATCCTTGTATTTCTAATATATATCCAACATTAATAAGAATTTTCGTATATTTTTACAGATTACTTTGGTTGATGGCCCACACCAGGATATTGAAATAAAACCTAAAATAATAAAAATAGAATCGAAAAAAATTAAACTAGAATCTGTCAATAATACAGAGGAACCACCTAAAAAAGTTGGCAGAAAAAATGCAGGGAGAAAAAAATCTGTTCCACTACCAAGAAACATAGCACCTATCAAAATATTACCAAAACCTATAGTTATGAATGAACCTAGAATAATTAAGTGTGTTGAAGAAACAAAAACTCCTGAACAAAGATCGCAGGTCATCGATAAATTAATAGAAAAAATATTAAAAGAGAATACAAATGAGATTGATGTGTTCTTCAGGAGTATGGCAGCCAGTGTAAAAAAATTACAACCAAACTTAATACCTAAAGTGAAAATGGAAGTTTGCAATGTGATCGCAAAGTATGAAATGCAAAGTTTCGATAAGAACTTACAAAATATTTGAGTTATAAACTTGAGTGATTGTTAAATT
>JAEBDU010009268.1:0-13015 GCA_016802625.1 Heliconius numata | reverse complement strand
TTTAATCATAACTGTAGTAATAAACAAGACATAAGTTAATAAATTATTATTTTTATCTTGTATATTTTATGTCTAATCCAATATATGAAAAATACTCGAGTTATTAAAAACCGGATGCGTTTATTGTGCATTATATATATTGCGAAATTACGGGTTTGATATAACAAAACAAACATTTACAACCATTTAAAATGGTTCGCGTGTGATAAGATGCAGTCAGGCTTCCTGTCTGATGATGGGTATCACATATTATATCGACGTTTGATCTCGATGTTTAATATTTGAATTGTTGTATAATAATTGACGCTCTAGATCGATATATTGATTGTAAAGTCTTTAAAAACATATTCGATTCTCACATTCTCAGCTTTACGTTGTTTCCTAAACATAAGGTAGGCAGAGGGAACCTGAATTTAACCTAGTGTTAAGTGAATTACTCTCCGTGGCCATTAAGACAGTAGACAGTAGATATCTTAAGTATTGTTGATAGTGTCAAGGCTGAAATGAAACCAATAAATATAATATAATTGTAGACGGGCTTTCTTCGAGTTTCCACAATTAGTGCACTTAGCGCTAATGTGACTCTGATTGTAGATAAAGCTGGCAGATGTGATCATGTTTATATATTGAAAGGTCAGATTCCATTTGTTTTCGAAGCTATGTTGACAAGTAAATGTCGTTTGAAATTATAATCTATAAATACTCGTAATATAAATTAGAATAATAATTATTAACAAGATTAAAGCCCGTTATTTCAAAATAACTATTTTTTAAGCTTAAATTCATAGTTATTTGCATAATACTAAAACGCAAAAAAATAATAATTAAAAAATGCATGTCTTGAAAAGAAATCAACCTACTTTCGCTAATTACAGTTAAATAATTGTAAATAAATACCTATTCGTATGGTTTAAGCGGACGAATTCGTGGGGATTTCGCTAGCTTTGAAATGTTTGATTAAATAACGTTTCAAAGGCGCAAATATTTTCATCTATGACATAAATAGATGTCGACGAGTGTATCCGCCACATTCACAGCTACCGACACGCGCATACAAATGCTGAAAGAATGTACTTGTGTTCTTCAAATCCTTTCTTGAACGCTAAAACTTTTATCGCTACCAAATCGACTGTCGTAAATCCCAAGTCGCGGTCCATTGTTGCCGTACACTTATATGGGAGCGGTCAAAATAAATCACGAGCGGAAACCATATCGGCACAAACGTAGTCTATCGCCGCGATCGAGAGATACGGAGTATTACGCTATTGAATTAGCATTACCGCTGTTCTCGATGTCGTTCCGGCTGAGTGCATGTCTCATTCATCATGGTCGTGTTATTTTTAATTTCTGTCTTTTTAAGCTGGTCGATGGAATAGGATAGATCTTAAGATATTATATAGATGCATAATCTTCGTATGAGAATGTTTTTGTACATTTATTATAATGAAATTAATATTGTTGGTATTTTTTTCCAGGTATTTACCGAACTGAATGAACACCACATTAACAGTTCCACCTATTGAAAGTAAGTGCATAACAGTTTAATTATTGTATCTTTCAACAAATTTTAATTAAAACTTATTCTTCACGAGAGGTCATTGATTTGTGAACAAAATTTCGTTAGTGAGCGTTTGACGCGTGCCGCTGCTTAATTTATAACTAATATATAATAGTTGGTGTCGATAACATTTGCACCGTCTGTACGTCTAACGTTGACCTGATTATAGGACGCGGTAAACAGTCTTCATTCAACTTGTCTATTTCATTTCATAGATAAGGCTTATAGGCGTTTATCACATTGTATTTGTTGGCTCCTCGTATCTCACAGGAGATTTATTAATACATGAATATCGATCTGACAAATAAAACAATTATTCAATTAGGCCACCGCCAGATATTGTCAGTTGACCGCGGTCCACTCTCAATCACTCCAAATGGACCCAATGTAGGAGATATGTCTGATCGGATGTAGCGGTCGGATATTGAATAATAATTGGTCCACACAAAGTTGGATCGTCACGATGGAGATGGTATCTCTCGAGCGTGCCGCATCCATCAGCCCTGGAGGGGCGCTATCTGGGCCGGTATCGCGCACCAACGATAACCATTGTCTTACTGCTTCGATTATATCAGCGAAATTTGTGCTCGCCTCCGCCGTTTGTCTTTCGCCGCAAATGAGAGGTAATAGGACGCGACGGCGCATAAAAGCCGCGTTTCTGCCAGACTTTTGCCTAGTCATTAGTATGCCGTGGGAACTTAACCTTATCAGTTGTTATTGGGAAACATTTTTTATAGATTGTCATTTAAGAATCTGGAGAATTATTAATGTTTAAGCCATATTGGTTTATATTACATTGTATATTCATTTCGTTGATTAAATCCAATAAACGATAGATAAAATTTAAATATCAATCCGACATTAAACAAATTATAAGGCAGTGCTAACGAAATATTAAAATATATACCGACATTAATACTAAGCCGTTTGCAATTGAACGGACGGTAAAGTTCAACGGCGATGGCCCGGGCGGCCACTTAATAGCGTTAGCGTCATTGTCTCACAGTCATTAATAAGTGCTCGGACAGTTCTATTGGCCGCGGTCCATAATGGGCCGGGACTGCTCCGCTATGATATCACGAATTCGTATCCTAGTAACCCTCGGGGGTATATCGACTCGACTGAAACCAGAAACGGAGTCGTTCCAGCCCGTGCACTCCTCGTTTTAATTTATTTTCGATTTTGATATTACCTTTAATACAGCTTATGTTTATGGAATGAATATAAATAAATTCTATATGCAATTGAAAGTCCGATCTCTCTCAATGGGAGTCGGATGTATAGCAATCAAATTATATTATATTATAGAATATTTATTTATGAGAAGTTTTTGTTAGATTAAATGCATGTCTCACTAGATAGTTTTGAATATTTTATCTTACGATTACAGATATTACTATAATTTAATACTATTGATATGTAATTTATTAGTGCATTGCAGTAATAGTTTCTCTGAATGGATATATTAAATATGTACGTCTAAGAAAGACGTCAACCGCACAAATTGGTGTTGTTTGGGTAAACACGTTCGCATGTTGATTTGTATGACGTGACCGCTGTAAACATTTGTAGTAATTTCGCATACGAGATATTATAAAACTACGATAATTACAAAACTATTAGGAGATTCCGAGTAAAGGATAAATATAGGTATGGCTTTCCTCTACAACACGTGTATCATTTTTTGAGAAAAAATCCAAAAAATATATATTAAAGGATATTATTATACATAAAACAGAAAAATGTATAGTCATTGTGTTATACTTTTATAATTATAGCCTATTTTATTTATAAATAATTTAATTTAATAAACCAATAACTCTGATTGTATCGAGCTCGCACTCAGCTGCTGTAAATCCAGTTGACTGCGCACGCGCTGTCCGTCAATTAGGACCAATTAGTGTGATGCTCCTTTGATCCACCGACCCGTGTCATTCGAGTCTTTCTCTTGTTAACACGAGAGCACGACAGAGGAAGTAGAGTTTTATTTATTTATATACCGTACTAAACTTTAAAAATAGATTTGGATTTATTTTCTGTGGGTTTGAACCCCACTCGTGGGAATGTATAATATTTATATTATTATTTCCAAGCTCGTATGAGATAAAGTGCAGCATTGAGTTTCAACACTCAATATCCCGAAATCGGGTGGTAAATAGAGAACGGATTACTTTGACACTAGGTGCGGTTTACTTACTCTACTAGTTATATGCTGTAAGCAAAAAAATAGTTTAATATTAGGTTGTTAGGTCAATGTTTTCTAAATGTTTTGATTTTTTTTAGAATAACGTGTTTCTTTACACAATTTTAATCACGCGCATCATTTGTAGAAAGTTACTCTTACTGGAAATACTTCTTTCTTTCATTATTTATTATACATATATTTATTATACATTTATACACAATTAATTATTTTCTTTGACACATAATTAAGATATTATCCACTTTGTATCATTTTTATTTCTATATTAAATATGCAAAGTCACTTTGTATACTTAATTCTTTCTTCATATTGTATCAAACATGTAGCAGAGTAGTCCCTCTGCCTACCTAGTGATTCCTTCCTTCCTCTCAATTTTGGGACTCCTAATTTTCCCCCGAATTCAGGAGGCATTACGTGTTGAGTGGTGGCACTCAACGCTGCGGCTAGCCTCGACACCTGAGCGTATAAATGATAATACTAAATATATCATTTCCTCAATTCGGAATCGAACCTACAAACTGTCGCGTTTACGGTAACATGCTTGTGTCCCTTTGCCACCACTGGCCTCATTTTACTTTGTATAACATAATGTGAGGTAAAATATTTGAAGAATGAATAATTATAAATTACCACTTACATCTAACTAACCAAAAAGTGCTGAGTCGTTGCTTTTAAAAATAATTCGATTTGCATGCACGAGCATAATGTCATTAAAAACTATTCTAGGAAGCGTTAATAATATTCATTATCTGTACAAGCCAGCGACATTCGCGGACGCCCGCGCTCATTTGTTTATAACACGACAAGATAAAGTTGACGGCATATTTCTTAATTGGTTATTGCACGATACATACAGACACTATCGGCCACTTATTCCAACATAATAAACATTATCATAACAATAACAAGTACTAGCGGGTTCGAATGCTCGATGCTCGTGTCGGCGCGATAACCTATGGATCTCAGAGTCAGTTGGCTCTCGGTTCTGTTCGCGTCAACTCACGTACGTCACTTTGTGCTTTCTAATATTCTGTCATTTGAAATTGTTGTTTTTTTTTTAAATTTTATTTTGCAATAGATACGTAGTGAGCTTTGCTAGTGATTTTTTTTTCAAGTATTAGTTTGTGTTGTCATTTTGTTGTTGTATATGCGCATGCGCTGCTAGCTGTAACAGGTAATGATGGCTTGTATTTTTTTATTTTTCCTTTTAATTTAAATAATTTTTGCATTGTTTCAAATTGTTAAACGTTGTTTAAGTTTTTTTTCCTCTATCATTATTTATAGCAAAACAATACAATATTATTTTGTTCTTATCATCGTGATATCATTATTAATATTATTTCAACAAAAAGCTCTACAGTTACTTATTTTCTCATGTCATTAGCATAATTGAAGAAACACGTTATAAAATGATCAAAAGTAAAATAAAACCATCGAAAATGCTGTAGACACTGTTAATATCAGCTATCTAATTAAGCTATTGAAGCGATGACCTCTCGATAGTGTTTTATGTGAGTTAAATTGTCAGGGGGCATTCCTATGCCGTTGAATGAAATTCTTTACCGCTCAATCTTTAGGTGGTTCGTTCATTAATCACCTCTTGTTTGTCCAAGGGCGAGGTACGGCGTTCAAATCTTTTGTACGTGTTTCTGTGATATTGAAATTCTTCACTTAACTACTATTTAATAGTACCTAGAATAATATTATTAATATATACGTTGCTTATGTTCCATACAAATTGTATGTTAGTAGCACTTTATTGCTCACCAGTTATTAATAATTACAGCTTCTATAAATAATGCCATTATAAAATTGTTAGCTTTTTGTTTGTTCTTCAGGTTTTTCTTATATATTCAATTGGCCAGTGTTTAGCCTTGGTTTGTTGATTGAATTAATTTGGTTATTATACATATTCAAAAACCTTAAAAAAAAATATTGTAACGATCCCAATTTCTATTATTTTTTTAAAATAATTTCACAGATGATTATTAGTTAAATATAACAGCTCTTTAAAATTTTAGAATAACAGGAGATAAAATACTTTTTCGTATAGTTTTCCTTTCCACAGAACATTTTTGATGAATTATACACGCTACAGCGTGAGTTACCGTTACGATGATCGTAAGCGTGCTGTCATATTTGTTTTTTTTTGTTCACATAATATTTCATTCTATTCGACCTAGTTATTGCTATACACATGCTGTTAGAAATTGTCAGTCTCTTTTAAGTTATTATTGAGGTATGCAAATTGTGGAACTTGAAATGGTGTCGCTTTTAACTTTTTTTATATATTTTTTCTTTTTTTTATTTAGTTTCACGTTGTATCCCGCACGGAGCAGGGTAGACAGATGAAACCTTGGAACATAATGTTGAGAATGTCGTTCCCCACTTTCCATAGAATTCTGGAGGCATTGCAAAGCGAGAATGTGAAAATTTTAAATATTTCATTTCCTTGAGTGGGAATCGAACCCACAATATGTAGCGTTTACAGTTTTTAGAAAATATAAAAACATTACATTTTTTTTATTCTTTTAATAGTGCACTTTACTACAATTGTGACTAGTAATATGTATATTGTATATATAATTTCTTACATATGGAAATATAAATTGGTGCTACACAATACGTATAGGTGGACCATTAAAAAATATTGAAGTTTGAGAACTTGAACAGTCCTTAAAACAAATTGTTGACATTTTCAAACATATTTGACATAACACTTGAAGCTTTTCTTTTGAATCAAGAAATAACACCCCGAATACCATAAGCTTCTGTTTCTGCAACTTAGTCCCGTCCTGTGAATTCGTGAGAAATTTTTCATGCCATTTCAATGTGTATTTCTTTACCTTCAAATTCTCGGCGTCGCGAGCATAGCATATGCAAATGTACACACGGCAGTATGCTAGTGTAAAATAGAGCCGGTGTCACTCGCCTGACCCGGCGCCACTCGGAATATATTACTAAGAAGACAATTGTGTTTGCCTCGAAACTACCATTGGTAGCGTTTTTTCCTTTAAACATATTATTTTTTCAATACTACAACTAATTATTTATGCAATAGTTGCTAGTTTACCTATTGGGTTCTATGTTTATGAACAATATAATGGAAATTACTTTTTTTCTATCATTGTTTAAATTTGTATGAATATTCAAGAGTTTGTTTGTTGTATAAGAGACTCAAAGGCAATATTATATAAATACATGGTTGAAATAATGACAGTTTCGTTTTCAATGTTTATTAAGCTTTTGGAACTCAAATAGTTTGTTGTGTACTTTACTTGTGGACTACCGGTGTTTTCTCTATTGATGTTCTGTGTTCATGTCTTAGATATTATTTTCTCTCTCTTCTCTACATATGATTATACCTAAAATCCTGCCATCAGTAACAAAAAGATATTAATTTAATATCTGACACCCCCAGATTCATCATGGTGGTGGTACTGAACGGTGTCCTTGCGGATGAGTGCCCCACGTCAGTCAGGGCTCTGTTAGCTGCCCATCCCGGATACAGAGATGCTGCAGCACAGTTACTGGCGGCAGCAGCTAGAGAGGTTCAAGCACCAGGACTCTTGTACGTAGCACAGAGGGAACTTGCTGCGGTTGTGCCACATGATAGTGAGTATTGGAATTTGCAAACTCGTCTTAAGTTTATGCTCTTGAATTGTTTCACGGGTTAGTGAAAAATTAAGAATTTCACTGAAATTATTTTAAATTAAACTCTTTAAAAGGTTTTATATTTTTCAAAGCCTACGTTGCTGTAAGCTATAGTCACGGGTAGACTAAATTTAAGAAAATGACTTACTACTCCAAATCTATTACGCAATACAGTAGCCAATTTTCATTAATAATAAATTATATGCACATTTTTAAAAGTCAAGAGTCGTTAAATCTTATTTTTAATACAACCCATTTTTGTTTTCAGAAAACGTTAGCATCATTGGTTCTGATGACGCGACTTCGTGCATCATAGTCGTCGTGAGGCATTCTGGTAATATAAACAATTTTTAAATACAAAAATATTAAAAATAATAATAAATTTCCGATTGGGAATCGAACCCACAATCGTCACGTATATAATCCCACGCTTATACCACAACGCCATGACGGCCTCAACCATAATAAATAAAAACCATAATAACTCAAAATCAAAATATTTACAACCATTCTTCTTTCAGGTTCCGGGGCAGTGTCTCTAGCACACTTAGATGGTTCAGGAACAGCCGAAGCGGCGGCGGCCATGGTGTCACGAGTCCAGCAGTTGGCCATAGGATATCCTGAAGGGCGTCTCGAGTTACAGCTTGTGGGCGGGTTCACAGACCCACACAGATACTCGGACGATCTATTTGCGAATATAATGTGTAAGTTTTCTTATATTGGTTATATTTAAATTTTTAGGCCAACCAAGGTCTTAACGCAGGAGTACGCTACTAGTGTGCGTATTTGAGGAAAGGAAATATTTAATATTTTCACTTTCTCGCTCTGGTAACGAGTCAAAGTGCGGTATTGAGTTCCGCCATTCAATAAGCAATGCCTACAGAATTCGGCGAAAAATGTTGAAAAAAAGTGTGTTAATGAAAACGGAATGTCTTAATACTAGGTACCGTGGTTCCTTTCATATAATATTTGAGAACGAAACTAATTGAGAAGATATAACCTAAGTACTTGCTTATTTTTTGCGAGATCTCAATATCACACTCGTTCTTAACTACCATAGCATATACATATAATATAGCGCTTATCTCTTAGTGCGTAATTTAATAGCTATCATCTTTAGCTAATAATACAAAAAGCTGTTTTGCTTTATCATACGTAAATCGTTTGGATTTTTCCGTACTATATTTGTTTTTTATAACTAACTTTGAAAATAATTTAATTTAGAATATGTATATGTAAGTGTAGATATTAAGAACCTAATAATAAATCATTTCGTTTCGGAATTGAACCCATAACTATTGCATTAAATAGAAAAATTTCTCAATAGTATTACGACGACGTTGACTCTCTTACATAACTGTTATGTCGAATTTTCTATTGAATGCTAATAATTATTGGTTAAATTCACGTTTACGAGGTAATAACAATTAAACCCGGTATTTTTAATTTTGAGAATTATTTCATTTGAATATTAAATTATAAATGACGTCTCAGTTAAAATATTATAACAATAAAATATTATAATATTATAACAAATAATTATAAACTTATACGATAATATAGATATATTAAATGTTTTATAACTCTAACATTGTAATAAAATGATCTAATAATGATTCACTATTTAAAGCAAGATGTTCATTGTATGATTAGATCATTTGACATTTGACAATCTTCACAGAGGTTCAGTTTAACAAATCAAATCAGCTTCACGCTATATCCCGCACACTGCAGGGTAGGCAGAGGGAACCTCGAGTTAAGACACTCCGTTCCCCACTTTCCGCAGAATTGTGTGTATCGTAGAACGCAGTATCTTAACGTTGAATTTTTAAGACATCAACGGGTAATACAATATTTATAATGAATAGCATTAAATCCATACATCAGACTCCCAGTAATATACACGAGCGTGTCACGGCAAGGTCACGCCGGTGTGCTGTCACGTTGCCAAATGTCCGCAAATTATAGCCAGAACGACGCGTGGGCGGGCCATTGTTGAACGTTATTTATTTCAATTAGTGCCCCAATAATTCCACTTTGCGTGTCACTTGCGTGATAATGGTGACAATTTCTGTCACTTACTAAGGATATATGTATATGCTAACGGTAGTCAAATGAGTATGGGACACTTTGATGTTTAAGAAATGCTTCTTTTATGTATTTTTGGCGAAATGTCGTGTTTTTTGTTATTTTCTTTTAAGTTGTGTTTGCGTTAGTTCGTGGTAAATAATTTTGCATGTTAGAAAATTCACAAGTCTTGTATATTCTCTTAACCTGGCCAGAATAGAAAACATTAATATAGAAAAAATATATATTTTTAAATATAATATTATTATTTATTATTGCTTCACATTGTGTGTTGAATGGCGGAACTCAAGTCTCTTTGACTTTTTACAAAAGCGATGAAATGAAAAGATTAAATAATACGTTCTCCTGAGTGCGAATCGAACCCACAACCGCCGCGACATTACTAAAGGTAGATAATATTATATTGTAACTATAAACTCAAATTTCCCATTAAACATTCCAGCATCATTCCATCGTCTAACAGAAGAAATAGACCTAACATTGGCCTGCTGCTGTGAACTAAACACGGCATTAGGGAGTGGGTTCCCAGCCCCCCTGGTAACGGGTGTGGGGGTGGACATAAGGGCAGGCGATCTCTTCCCGGCCACGTTCCCGGATAAGGGACCAGAACTGTCTCTACGATGCGCTAGGTATATAACTGGAGGATTGCACGCTGCACAGGTATTGTTTTTTTTATATTAACTTGAATTTTGACATTTTACATTATCGCGCGCGAGCGAGCAAGTAAACGTGTGACAGTTGCTCCCGAGTATTTAATTGTTTTACAAAGAAAAAGTGCTTATAAACTATTAAAAAGTGCAATTATCTCAACTTGAATTCTTTATCTCAGTGACAGTTTACGTGGTTAAATAATATATGCAGTGTATAGATCTAAACAAGAAACAATCAGTTTAGTGCAGCGGATCTTTGTTTTTGCATATTACCCTCGCAACTTTTTATGCGAGAGCAGTTATTACTGCGCAAAAAAATAATTATTATTTTTTGATATCTTCAGAGCATTTATTACTGTATAATAATTTGTTAAACAGTTTTTTTACGGATGTATTTTATGATTCGATAAGTAAATTTCACAATAATATCTTGAAAAATATCAAATAAGTTTCATCAACTAGTGGCTAGCACTTAAACTGCATACAAGTTGATTAGCATTTAATTTAATAAACATTAGATTTAAGTAAAACAATTATGTAATTGCATGCTGTGTTTACCTTTGTATAGTTGTACAATTAAGTTCTTTTTTTTTGTGAAAGTGAATGTGTTAGATTATAAGTATTATTGTAACAACTGCTGGTGAACCTTTTACAAATAAAGTAAAAAATAAAATAAAATAAAATAAATTTGGAAATAAAATTGTCTAATAGATTTTTTACACGTATATAATATGTGCATTTTGTGTATATTTTATTCAAAATTGCACTCTTGTTTTGAAAAGACAGATAAACTATTTCGAATCTCATTTGAATTAAAATCTCGCATCTAATAGTAGTTGTAAATGTCTATTTTAATAACTGACTGACTAACTATTTTGAATTTGAATTATTCTTCCAGGTGCTAGATATATACGACAACGGCGTGGGCATGTTGCGTATAGGTCCGTTCAACTACGAGCCGCTGAGAGGCGTCGACCTCTGGTTAGAGCAGTCCGACGACTTCATACTGCAGCACCTCAGCACGACGCCGGCCGTCGAGCCCCCGCATTTTGTGCATAATGTATGTTTTCTTATATTGGTTTTGGGGCTTTTCGTGATTGTTATATATTTTGGGGCCAGTCTTGGCATAGGGTCACAAGGTTTGGCTGTAAACGTTCGATTCCCACTCGAGAGAATAAAATATTTTATTTTCATTTTCTCGATCTGGTATCCACTCAAGAAGCAATGTCTCGAGAATTCGATGGAAAGTGTGTCTTAACTCTAGATTCCCTCTGTATACCCTGCCATATGCGGATCACGGCGTTAAACAAAAAACATAAATGAAATTAAGCACAATTTCCCCAATTCCAGATACGCTCAACACTCAAGTTTATACAACAACACCCGTTCCCGGCGGTCACCGTGTTCCCGGACAACAGACCCCACTACTACCGACGCGACGAGCAGACCGGTTGCTGGGTACACGTTCGATTCTAGTTTGAAGTCATATTTTTATTGAAATATATGACATATTTTGGAGTTCTTTAATCGTGACTGAAACTGTTGGTTGTCTGAGAAAAAAATGTATTTGTTAATGTGACAGAATACGATCTTATATTAGACATGATATAATAATAAAGAAATTCAATAATATACAAAGTGAAATGATGAAATGACATTACAAAATTTTCCATGAAATTCCTTCAAAAAATTGATAAACAAAATTATTTGGAACTAACGGATCATTCGCATTATTACTATATACGTAATATCTTTACGGATACTTTAGTTCCTTGCTTGAAATATCAGTAAATAAATTAAATAAACTAATTAAATAAACAAAACGCAATCTTATGGACTCTTGAAATTGATTTGAACTTGAAATACTTAACTTGACTCTCTACTTATTTTGAATTCACTAGTATATCTACTATTTTTTTCTTATATGACATGATTTTTGAAACTCTTACGTAGATTTTTGAGCATGTAATAAAATTATCATTACATACTTAGTTGTTATCAAAAAAGCCTTTAATTAAAAAAGAGAAAATTTACAACTACAACATTTAAATTAAAAAGATGGTATTGTATAAAAAGGTTGTATGTAATTAAAACATGTATACAAGGAAACAATTGCTATTTTTGTTTCTGGTATATAAAAAAGATGTTTGGTACATAAATCCAAAAGGCCTTGAAAATCTTGAGCCAGTTTAAAATTTAATAATATTTCAGGTTTGTTCGTTTGAAATATAATTAGAATAAAAGATCAATCATTTAATTTGTGCGCGGCGTTAAGTTCTGCCACTCAATACACACTGTGTCGAAACTTCGTTGCGTGATAAACGCAGGGTTTCATCTGCAATCTTAGCTATATACGGGATACACTATGAAACACAAAAAAAGAATAAAATTTTAATATTCTCTTATATCATGATTTGATTTTTTACCACAAAATAAAAAAAATGTGTCAAGTATTGCCAGTGCATATTATGTTATAGATAATATAAATACTGAAATAAATAAAAACACATTCCAGTGTAAATTATTTTTTAATATTAATTTTTTTTACACTTAATTTCAGGGACATTTAAAATGTATGAACATTAAAATAATGTAATTTCCTTAAAATTATGATAAAGACAATTTGATTTGTAAATTTTTGTGATTGAAAAAAAAACTGTTATTTTTTAGTTTTATATGATTTTTGTTATTATGACGTAATAAAACATAATTTAGATATAATACTGTATGTAAATATGCTTTAGAGTTACTTATAAGTTAAATGTATTGTATATTTTGACATATCATCATCAACTAGATTACTAGTTTTGTTGAATTAATAATTTAGAATAACATTCTATTAATTATTTCTTTCCCATAAAT
>JAEBDU010009257.1:0-17306 GCA_016802625.1 Heliconius numata | reverse complement strand
ATTAATGTCTATTGAATGTAATGCAGGATAGCTGCCAGCAAATGTAATAGATTGTACCATCGATTTTGAAAAGAGCAACTGTTGAGTTTCTTGCCGGCTCTTCTCAGCAGAACTGCCTTCCGAACCGGTGGTAGCTTTTTGTTCATATGTTCATTCGACGATTCAAAAGTGCTTGTTATAAGTCTATTTGAATAAAGAATATTTTGAATTTGAATTTGAATTTATACCGTGTAAAGCCCGACAAAACAGAGGAGTGTTATACGTTTAACGCGTATGTGTGTTTTTGTAGCTTGTAACATCGTAGTTCTTAAACAAATTAACCGATTTTGATTAAACTTTTTGTTGTTTCCAAAGTGACTTTAAAGAGAGGTTCTTAATCAGGATTCAAAAAAATATGTTAAGTTATTTGAAAATTATCAAGTCTTTTCTAGTTGTTTGTGTGCTTTTTAGACCTTTCAGTTTTTAATTATGACAGAAATTATGAAAAAATCAGTATTATATATTCTGCCCTTATGTTATGCATGGCAAAAAATTGACTACCATCGCAGCTTTTTTAGTATTTAAAGTCCATATTAACACATTAGAATTTGTAGGTACCATACATGGTATACATTCACCATTTATGCAACATTTGGTCGACATGTGGTTCTCTCCAATGACCGATTAGGGCTTAACAATACTCATATGGTGGAACCACTGACCAAAATTACTAAGTTTTTATTAGCTTCGTTATAAAAAAAAATCAGCTTCACGCTGTATCCCGCACACACCAGGGTAGGCAGAGGGAACCTAGTATACACTCCGTTCCCCACTTTCTGCCGATTTCTGGAGGTATTGCGTGTTGAGTGGCAGAACTCAACGCCGCGCTTTGCCTCGACACTAGAGCGAAGAAATGGAAATATAAACATAAATAAATATTTCACTTCCTCGAGTGGGGATCGAATCCACAACCGTCGCGTTACACCCATGTGCCGCTGCGCCACGACGGCCTCTCTAGGTTCGTTATATACTTTTAATTGTGAAAAATAAGCTTGAAGATAATAAAGCTAGTATTCTATACAAATTTTAGACAAAATTCCTTGTTTCAACGTAAAACTACACTGTAATAGGTATATGAAATATAAAAACTTTCTCTCGTTAAAAGTCATTTAAACTGACGAAAACAAATATTCGAATCTGCCTGAGGCGTTAAAAAGTTAAGGCTATTTTGAAGTACGTTTAGAGTGAAGTTTAAGTTAAAATTCATTTTCTTTTTGTAGATTATTAGTAATTATGTTATTCTAATTGATTTCATTTCTATTAGAATTGAGCCTTTTGTAGGCATTTTTAATATTATTATAATTATTAATTGAGCCTACTGTAAGCATTTTTAATATTATTATAATTATTAGTTTTGATTTGTTATTATTAATTTAGTTACATAATTTTATAGCTTCACGCTGTATCCCGCATATAGCAGGCAGGCAGTATGCAGTAGGCAGGCAGCAATATGTAAGGGGAATTTGGGAATATAGAGTTAAGAGACTACGTTCCCATTAAAAAAATTCTGTTCCCCACTTACCTAGTGCTGAATTTTGGTGGTATAGCCACTCCACACACAATGCCTCGAGAATTCGGCCTAAAATGAGGAACGGAGTGTCTTAACACTAGGTCCCCTCTGTCTGTATCTATGTAAGTAGCCATACTATTTCTAATATTGTAGCGAAGTAACACAACAAAGCTTGCATGTCCCCTGAGAAACGATAAGTTCCAAAATAGGGAAACTTCATATCTTAATAGCACCATATATTCTTTTACCGAAATTATTTCCCGGTTCAAGTTATCGGTGGGAAGTTTTAATGGGAGATGACACATTACAAACAACTCTAAGACTCGCTCGATATGGCATGTAAACGATGAAATGAAAAAAGTTTTCTACGATAAGAATTTGCGTTCTCCAGTTTCTCCAGAACAAAATCTTAGCGTTTTATAAGTTTTAGATAGTGGAAGTATGTAATATTGAGGCCGTTGTGGTATAGGCACAAGCGTGTTATCGTCACGCTACGGTTGTGGGTTCGTTTCCACTCGGGGGAATTAATCATTATTTATATTAACATTTTCATTTCTTCGCTCTAGTACCAAGGCAAAAACAGGCAATGCCTCGAATATTTGCAGGAAAGTGATAAACGGATGTTTCTTCTGCTTTCCTGCTATTTGAGGGATACAGCGTGAAGCTAACAAATATAGCATTAAAAGGAGAATCTGACATATTCTCGTGCTCCCTGTGCCATGACGGCCCTCAATAAATAAAAATAACAAACATTAGCTATTATAAAAAGGGTCAGTCACAAAGACTGGCCTCCTTCCTTTATTTCACGTTTCATGTCCTCCCGAATGTCAACGTGAATTGCCACGTGACAGCAATGACTTGTGTTTATTTCTGAAGCGTTCTACTCCAACAGTGAGTCACCAAAAGTTCGGATGATTTTCACCAGAAATACTTGTTGGGTATGAATGACGACATACTGTACCCATAGTTGGGGTGTATTTATAATAATATTTGATGATAAGCAGTTCACATACGCTTTGGGGGCAGAGTTTTCTTTAAAATTTATTTTTAAGGACCTTGCTTCAGTCTAGTCTTCTATCTTTAGTTTAATAAAATGAAATGTGGTTGTCGAAAAGAAGTAGATGTTTATTTCATTTTTTAACTTCACTCTGTATCTTACGTAGAGCAGGGTGGGCTGAGACAACCTAGTGTTAAAGCACTTCGAAAATTGGACGGAAAGTAGTTCTCTACTTTTCTCCAGCTTTTAAAAGTGGAACTCAACGCCGCGCTTTGTCTTGTTACCAGGGTGTGGAAATAAAATTTATTAAATCTATCGAGCGGGGTTCGAACCCACAGTCGCTATACACAGACAGACGCTGTATCGCTGCTCTATATATTTAATATTTAAGTAAAAATTGTTGACAGGTTAAATACATTTATTACCCACATTTCCGACAACAGCATTCACGTTTTGAACTCGTAGTGACATTTATATTGACAAGTCGTTAAAATGTACCAGCGCTAGTAATTGTTCGTGCCAAAAGTAAACACGCTCGTAAAATCTGTGATGGAAAGACATTATTATATATAGTTTTTTGCTGAATTTACTTTTGTTGTTTTTTTATGGTGGTCAGAGGGACGTTAAAAGGAACCATTTATAGTAAGCACTAATTAAAAATGAAATGAATAATAAAATGGCGGAAAAAATTTAAGTAGCGACCTTCGTTTATTTATACTATATTTTAAAATTTATTATATTTTAAAATTACGTCCATATACATAATATACAATAAACATAAAATAAGTATCCTTAATAAAACTATTATTCCTTTCTTTCTTTCCCGACTTTCCGCTGAATTCCTGTGGCAATGCGTGTTGGGCGGCGGAGCTCGACGCCGTGCTTTAGCTCATTATCAGAGCAATACAGTAGGGATTGAACTCACCACTACGCTACGATGATATGTTAAAAAAACTTAAATTAAAAATAAATAGTAGACTTAAAATTTACTTCAAAATACTCAACTCTACACAAATACATATATAATGAGCGCTCCCCACAACAAATTACGTGAAACGTTCACGAGGTAATTTGTATGGCAGCTACTTGAGGTAACTCCTAAACATTGTTTTTGTGAACGATCTTCTAATGCTAAATAATATTTACTTTGTAAGAAACAATTGTAATTGTAATGTTTTTTAAGTTTCGCTCTATATCCCGCACAAAGTGGTACTAGGCAAAGGGAACCTGGGAACCTAGTGTTGAGATACTTCGTTCCCACTAAGACTCTTCCGTTACTGTGCTCTAAGGAACTGTACATCTGTAGACATTTCATAAAAAAAATCAGCTTGGTAAATTGAGATAGATGATATAGAGATATATAAGTAGTTTTACCTTTTGAGGTAAGGAACCCTAAAAATACCAAAAAAAAGTTATTGATAACATTAATATATTATTAACATAAAAAAATTTGTTATAATATATTCTTGTTTTTATTTATGTAGCGTTTCCAGAATAAGTGGATCTATAAAAATTTATGATTAACCTTACATTTTTTTTGTCAAAGTCAACAGCATTAAAACTACACAACATACAGTACCTACAAAATTGGCGGAAATTGAGGAACGGAAGTGTCTTAATGGGAACTGAATCTCTTAACACACTATGTTCTCAAATTCCCTCTGCCTATCTTGCTATGAGTGGAATACAGTGTGAAACTAGAAAACACAAATACAAGAAATACATTTAATATTAGACTGTAGTTATATAAATATATTGTCTTTTACTAATTACACGAGCGTAGGACGTGACGGCTCGGCAGCTGGAAATGTCTGATTATCTCAACAAATTGTCTCTCGTCTCTATATGATTTACGAAGTTCTAAAATATCGGGGCACACAAAAAATACTGTAGTCAAGCATTAAAATATTTATTTCATTTTAAATATACATATGACTTTAGTACCTAGTCTATCTAGACGTAGTTTACAGTGCCTTAATAATTAAGTTTCTAGAATTTTATTTGTTGCATTGTTTTATTTTTACGCTTTATTGAACAGAGTAAACAATTATGTAACATTATTTATAACATCCTATCCTATATCTTATAAAACAAAGTCGCTTTTCGTGTCTGTCTGAACTTTCTAACTCTTCTTCTTCTAAACCACCCAACGGATTTTAATGCGGTTTTCACCATTAGGTCGAGTATTTCTCAGGGAAGGTTTATATATAGTTTATTATTTGTACATTCTTATTTAAATTAACATAAATATGATAAATGTGTATAAAGTTCTACCCGTTGAGACACTTTCGCGCATGCGCTGCTTTAATGGTAAGTACCATATGAAAATAATGTACTGGAGTATTGTTCCTCTTAATAAGATCTACAAAAAAGTCCGCGACGGCATATTCGTATCTTTTAAGAATAACGTGTAGTGATCATTTTTCTGTCTAAAAATAATAATTTCAATATATTTTTTATTGTGAGTCATATTTTTCCATAATGGTATTAATCCTTATCCTTTAAAATACTTTATTAAATATCTACGTGAAACGAAGATAAAATTTGCTTTTTACACTATTTCGAAATTGCGAATAGTTTTAGAGAAAAAGGCATTTAATTGTTGACACATTCCGCCGTTGACACAACAGCTGTATGTTACTCACGTTTCACTTATCCCTTACTCTCAGCATATAAATAAGTATATTAGTTACGTTGGCCATTTAATGTAGATCAAAACTGTCTTTTACTGTTTTTCATTTTAATAAGTATTTTAGAAGTTGTAACAATATCAAAAAATCCTTGCTGCGAAACGGCTCGCCACTCGCCATGTGTCCCTCGGCGTCCCGCGACGTTTTGCTTTTACAAGCGCGTCCGCCGCGTCCGCCTGCCTTACACGCATCGGTGGTTCAGTAGTAGAATGCTCGCCTGCCACGCGGGCGGCCCGGGTTCGATTCCCGGCCGATGCATTCTATTTAATTTTCCTCACAGGCAGCCACGTCGTGCTTGCTTTTCATCAGGGACTGAATACCCTTTTCAGCATTAACCACAAGCACGAAAAAAAAACCCGCCTGCCTCTATAGCAACGAAGATTTAGCTGCGTTTGCACGTATAATATATAGAATTAGTATTTTTTTTCCAAAGCGCAGCTCGTCAGTGCGAAGGACGCGAACTATCTAGGGCGGTAAAATGGGCGGTAAAGCAATAAAGGGAAATGAAAAATTGACGTGATTCAAGCGTTGATTGTAAAATGCATTCTCAATGTAATTTCATTTGGTTTTCCAATAACGTTTGTAAAAGACATAATGATAATTTGTTTTGAATGATAACGAGGTTTTTTTTTCAATAAGTATCTAGGATTTTTGTTTCATAGGTATCTTTTTACAAAATGTAAAGAAAACCTGGTTGTGTTTGTGGATTTGTGGACTGAGCAGGGTCCAGGGCATTAATGGACATCTCTATGATCACCGATTATCATATAATATCTCTATTAGTTGGTTATGCTGAATTTATCGACGTATGTTTTATCTAAGCGGGAAGGCAATGGTTGTGAGTTCGATTTCCACTCAGCGGAATGAACTATTTCTCGTATCTTACTAAATAAAATACACCAGCTGGATTAAAAAATCTAATTAAATTTATCGGAGTGTTTCCATACAGTTTAATCAAAATCCTTCGATTCAGTTAAACTCGTTACCTTTTCAGAGGCGATTTAAAATTGTATTATTCATTTGTTATATATTTTTTCTGATACTATTTTTTGTTGTAACATTTACTGAATGACAAATTAAAAGCTTCGTATACTATAATGCACATATACAGGGTGGAATTGTCAGCACCACTTTAAATGAAACCAAAATTTTAACTACTCTATATAAGCCTAATATAATTCGGAAAAAAAAAATTCCCAAAAATGAAAAAGTTATTCTTTCAAACAAAATAAATAATAAAATTACAGTTTTAAAATAAAACGTCATTTGTAAAGTACTACATAAATACGCACACACTTACCTGTCAAAGCGGCAACGTCGCATACGTATGTGTGCGTCACACGAAATACAGATATAGATAAAAATCGTGAAATGAAAAAAAAACTACCTACGTCCAAACTGTTGAGGTACCTTACTTCATTTCTTTAATATTTTACCCTCTATGCAGTTTCAGTAAAAGTAGCGCTGCCTCTTCCACCTGTATACTTGTAAATTCAATTCAAGAGTGGACTCTAAGAAGAAATGTTTTTAGAGTGTACATATATTCAATTTAAATCCATATTTGAACTTAAGACTAAATTTGACGTTCCCCATAATTTTGTCAAAAATTTTCATTTATTTTTCATGCATAAAAAACAACATATTTAAATATAACGTACCCAACCTCATTTCCTACACATACTTTGTGGATATTTTAATTAAGGAGCATTTTCTTCCCCACGAGATATTTTGAAGTCAAAATCTTAAAATTGGTATGATGAGGAAGATTTTAGTGAAGCACCGCGAGGCTCGTGAAATTTAATAACCGCCCGCTAATTCCTGGGCTAAAATGATTTGATGTTATTAATACTACTATTTTTTTTAGCTTCACGCTGTATCCCGTACGCAACAGGGTAGGCAGAGGGAACCTAGTGTTAAGACACTCCGTTCCTAAAAGAGAATTTAGTGTCAATATACTCTCCCATTTCCGCCCACATTTGAGATATTACGAGTTGAGTAGCAAAACTCTACGTCGCGTTTTATTTTACTAAAGTGGTGATTAGAGGGAAGGAATTACATTTTCATAAGAAAATGTTTGCTCTTGACTTTTCTTTACAATTTTAATAAAAATTAATATGAAGCTTTATGTTGAGTGCTTCTACTCAAGCCCTAATTAATGTCTTTAATCCGAACTAAACGTGCAGGACAGAGTGTCTTGACACTAAGTTTTTCTCTATACGCTCCATACTCTCTATACTGTAATGAAGATTGAACCCACAAACATTATCACCATTTACAATCAGATATTATAGAACATAATCATTAGTGATTGATAGTAACAGAGAACGTAAAGACTAAACTACTGGACTTAGAAATGGAAAGTTGAAAAGAAATTTCGTAAATTCCTTACAGGATTTTTACAGGGATTACCAAAGTGCACAAAAACAAAGTTTCGAATGATAAGTACTAGTTAACTATACAAATATTCTTATTTTAGACTTACTTTCCAACATAGAAAAAATTACATAAACAAAAATATCGTACAATTAATTATTCTTAAAGGTACATTCCGTACAGCATGCAGACACCCAATTAAGAACTCATAACATCCACGCGCCGCTAGTGTTGTGTTTTAATGAAATAATTATAACGAAAATATTGTTTGTTATAAGTTAACGAACTTTTGTAATCTTTTTGTTTATAATTATATTGTTTGTATTTATTATTTTCTTTTATATAGCATCGTAACCTATCTCGCATAGAAGAGAAAAACTAAGTGCCAAGACACGCTGTACTGCACGTTCAGCTCGGATTAAAAATATTGGGGGTTGAGTAGCGGCCTTCAACATAAAGCTTACTTCAGCTTCATGTTAATTTTTATTAAAATTGTAAAGAAAAGTCAAGAGCAAACATTTTTCACTAAATAGCTAACTAAACGCATATTTTACACTTTTCGTCGTATGAACAAAGAAATTAAAAACATACGTTATACTACCACGAGTCTATAGAGGCTGCGTACTAAAGCTCTTGAGCTAAGCTGTGTTTATAAAAGCAACTATAAGTTATAGTTGTAGTTCTAGTTGTACTTCTGTTGACGGTGTACAACAGTTTACCGGAGTGAAGCGTTCTCGAGAAATGATTAGCTTTACCCAAGCGGGGCTCTTTTGAGGTTTTAACATAAAAAATGAATGAGAACCACGTACGAGCTATGAATTTTTCATACTATTTACTCGGCCATTTCGCTAGCTAATGTAAGTTTAAAGTTTAAATTTCATACTGTTATAATTATTTGTATAACTGTTTAAATTATTCTGTTTGTTAAGCATTCCTCTCACAGAGTAGTGTAGGCAGAGGAAATCTATTACTAAGACACTCCGTTCCCCATTTTCCTCGTGTGGAGATTGAACCCATAACCAGCTGCGCAGTCATATACTTGTGGCCCTGCGCCGACTGGCCTCTTGATTTTTTTAACAAGTCTATATAGCTAAATAAGAAACTATTGACTTTTAAATTGAGTTTGTGACATCCGCTTACATTAGTTATACTAGAGGTATTACATTGGTGGTCTAGAAATAGATTTAAAGTAATACAATGAGCCTAATATCCTGTTGAATGATTCGCAAGAATACAATTCTTAGTATAATTAGCTGTAAATTAGTTAACGAAAAAAACACGCGTTCAGCATTTATTTAATCATTTAGAAACATCAAATACTTATTTAATAATATAATAGCGGCACTAAATTGCATTTTGAACCCAGTCTATCTAATCTGAGCAGGAAAACCTTTAAAAAGATATATTTTTTATAAAAGTATTTAACATTCTCCGAAATTTTATTCTACACTTATCGCGGGCCGGCTCCCTAGAAGATTAAATAAGGAAATTAGATTAATATATAAGAAATTAAACATTTAAAAAGTCTATGCAATAAGATAAGAGTAATTTTTACCTTTTGTATCCTTATAAGATGAATTTGTTCTCCATCTGTCCGTACCTTCCCTACGATCGGAATTTATTGATGAGGTACCAAGCTGAAATTAGTATCAAATATCACATATTCAGGTTAAAGTCCATTAAAGTATAGAAAACAATAAAGCTTCTAAGTCAAAAGTCAAAGGTTACGACCGTGTTTTGTTTTAGTAGAAGAAAGGAATTATTGAAAATAATTCTACAAGGAATTTAAAATAATTAATTCCTCTGAAAATTAACTATCGACTGCTGGCCTTTATTAGCTTAGTAGATCAATTATATTAATAGCTAAATACTTCCTCATTTCAATATTATACTCCTATATCCTACTCATCATAAAAGCGGAGCAGGTCTGTGGAGATGCACTCGAGTGACTAGTGCCTAGAGCATACAGTGTACCGTACTCTTTACGTAATATCACCGCATCTAATAATAAATATACGAATTTTCTACGTACGAGAGCATAAGGTGCTCTATATTAATGGAAAATAGCTGAGATTATATTCTTCTTTATAAATTTCTAAAGAGTAGAAAATGCTCCTAGAATAGATACCGTCGGGATGTCTAAACAGATTATACATTCATAACTTTGAAGTATTAAACATTTTTATATTAAATTTTAAATTTGTTATATTATAAGAATTCATCTAGTTTATTATAATAGTTACATAGTAAATAAGATAAGCATGTTTATTACGATCTTAGAGTGAATTTAAGCTGTAGCTTTCCACCTACGGTTTTACTCTCGTGATATTCGATCTTCTCGCGGTTAAATACAATTGACACATTATCATGGCACACACACAAAATCACACATATTTAAACTAATGTCGATACACATTCACACATGTCAATGTACATTTACACATGTGGTCACACATTCACACGTACCAACACACATTCACATATGTGAATATTGATTCACATACCTAACGATATACATTCACACATTAAGCCACACATTCACATAATTATGTGAACAGACGTTCATACAAATTAACACGATCACGCAGAGATTGAATCCACACTTAGAGTTAAACTATAGAAGTATTCTTATTTGTGAAATTACTCATATTTTTTTCTGTACATATTGTACTGAAATTTTATTTTTTTATTGGCAGAAATAAATCTGTTTTAACACAAAAATATTCGATACCAACAAGAAACCAACATTTTCAACACATTTTTATGATGAAAACCAGTGTTACTATAATATAAAATGGCTTCCCACATCCCCCTGTGAATAAAAAGCAATTGCTGTACAAGTCATGGTTGTAGAATATTTAAACTACATAATATTTTTATATTAAAATAAAATCAGGAAATAGGATCCGACAAGTATTATATAAATCGTCTTGCGAAGGATTTAAATTCTACAGCGAATGGAATGGAAAGTAATAAAAGAAAATGGAAAATTTATGACTATAACATTATGCGGTGAGTTTTAACTCATTCATTATCCGATTTAGGTAAATAAAGAGAGCAGAAAGTGAAAAAAATATTTGGAATTTTAATTATCTTATTGTCATACTCGTAAGTCGAGGCCAAAATGGCGTAGTGGACTCAATGTCTTGAATTTAGATGAAAAGGTAGACCTCCTTGCTGTGCATGAAAAAGGATTTCCTTGCTGTGCATGAAACGAATAAAAATATATTTAACTTACAGTTTTTATCCATCTGTAGCCGAAGTAACAGGTTCAAATCCCTTTGACATTTAGTCTGGTTAATAGTAGGTACTCTCGTCAAATCAGTGAAAGTGGTGTGTTTGTTTATACGGCACGACAACTTCCCTAATGTCGATAACAAAGAGATGTAGACAACCCGTCTACGCGCAGGTAAATAGAAGAAGGAAAGTAAGAAAAAAAAGTATGTATAAAAAGCTTATTTGCTTTATTTTACCACGTGGGGAGATTGCGACGCGACGGTTGTGGGTTCGAACCCCACTCGGGGGAATAACTTATTATTTTTTAAATATTTTTTTTCTTTTGCTCTGGCAACAATACAAAAGCTCGACGATGAGTTCCGCCATTTAATACGCAATACCTCAAGAAATTTAACGGTATGTGGGGAACGAAGAATCTTAATACAAGGTTCCCCTCCTCTACTATGTGAAGAATATAGCATAAGTCTGATTTATTAATTTATTTAACGTAAAATTTATTGTCTAAAAGTCATACTAACGTAAGTCTTACTAGCTTATCTAATTGGATTGTATTTTATTTATTAATATAAAATTTCAAAGGCATACTCCCATATATATTTTGTATATATATGTTTTATATTAACATATTCGAACTTCTAAAAGTTTGTGGTAAAATTTCTATGTTATGAGTTGTTTAATAAAATTCTTTGCGAACTTTATAACGTTCGCCTCACACGGCATTATTTCCGACGCATTCTTTACAAATTTCTGTTCGCCTTCAAATATTTTAATTAATGAGACATTATTATCTTTTCATTTGAGAATTTTAAATATTCAGAGAAAAATTTATCTTAGGTGTTTAAAAATATATGCTATACTAATTACATAAAATAAGTAAAAGGATTTTTGATGTCAGTAGTGGCGCAGAAGCGTACAAGTGTATATGCGATGGGTTGTGGGTTTGACTCCCCCATTTGAGGAAATGAAATATTTAATATTTTTATTTTCTCGCTCTGGTAACGAGGCAAAGCGTGGCGTTGTGTTCCGCCACTGAACCCACAATGCCTCTAGACTTCGGTGGAAAGTGAGGGAATGTAAGTGTCTGAATAAGAACAGAGTGTCTTAACACTAGGTTCCCTCTGCTTACCCTGCTAAATGTGCGATATACAATGTGAAGTTGAAAAAAAACCTTATATTTTTCCACACCTTAGGTACTAAAATCACAGAATAAATGAAACAAAAATAAAAAAAAAGAAACAACCATATACCAAACATACCAAACGAGTAAAAAAAACAAAGTAAACTAAATGAACAAGCCTCCATACAATTTGAATGAGCGAGAACTGAGTTGAATGTGTACTAGTACTTTGTTAAAATTAATTATGTGAACCGTGCAGACTTCAGCTTCAATGACTCACAGTCGCTGCCGTGTCATGTGTCACGTGTCACGTGTCACGAGCCTGTTGAATGTTGTGAGCTGAAAAAACAATCGCTGCCATATTATAATTAGGGAAATTTTGTTATGTTTAAACTTTCACGCTTCTTTTCCCGCATATAGCGGGGTAGCTATTGGGAATGTAGTGCTAAAACAATGTTTTCTATCTTTTGGCAATTTTCGAAACATTGCGTTCTAGAGCATTGTTTGTCTTAGTGAATTGAGTAAAATGAAAATATTTTACTGAAAGGGGATCGAATCCACAACTATCGTATGTACAATCAGATTCGCACTGCGCCACGGTGGTCCTTAAAAGCGATGCTCCCTAGGTCCTTGTAGAAAATAAAAAATCACCAGTGTTTTTATTGTTCTTTTGTACAGAATCTCAAAAAAAAAGAAAGTTATTTATGTGCTTTTTAAACGTGTATATAATCGAAAACTATTCTTGTTAATAAGTCAAAACAGTAATAAAAACAAATTTGAAATTTTTCACTTTCGATACTTTACCTAGATAAAGATTGTCAAAATGTTTAATCTGGTAGTAAATAATTAAAGCGGAACGGAGAACGGCGTGTCTAAACACTAGATTCCCTCTGCTTACCCAGCTGTATGCTTACCCACTTTAAAAGAAATGAAAATATCATATAATTAAATTTCTCCAGTAGGAATCGAGCCCACAACCTATCGCCTTAACACTCACACGCTTGTTCTGCCATGCCGCTTAAAAATATTGTGATTATCTAAAATGAAAGCTTAAAGTAAAGCTCTCTTTAATTTCATTTCATTTCCGATTAACTCCTGCATATTGTAGTGTCTTCTTTCTCTTAAACGTAAGATCTTGAAGATTCACTAAGGAAATTCATCTTAGTTACTTATGAACTGTTTGAGTCTGTACGTCCAGGGCGAATTTATAACAGCTTTGACTTTGACTTCTCATACAATGGAGAATTCTTTTAGTTCATTAACACTAGAAGCGCCGTCCCATTTTTGACCCAAACGCAAGGTTGATTGTATATAACTTTTTTATTTGTTAATTTATGTAGATGATTTTTTTTACTATTACCAATTTTACACCTTTATTTAATTAAAAATATAAATAATTTTATAGCAGTTATACTTTTTGAAAAAAAAATAGATTTACCTAGAACTGCCGTTGGGTCATTTTTGTCCCACCATTATTATTTTATTATTTGAGGGTATAATTTGACATATTTTCATGCCTCGGGGACGAGGTGGAGGGGAAAGGGCAATGCGGGGGCGGAAAAAAATTGAATAGTAGGTTTAGCAGTCAATGCCTAAGTTTTTAGGGTTCTGTAGCTTTTAAGGAAAAAAAAACCCTTATAAGATCATTTTTTGTCCATCCGTCTGTCTGTGCCTTTATCTCAGGAATGCTTGGAGAAATCAAGTTGATATTCATATGAGTATATGAATATCAACTATATGACGATCTACAGTCCCTTGATTTCCTGAAAAAGCGCCCTTAAAAAAAGATATGACTATTTATATAGTAAAAAACATGTATTCCGACACTATAAAGGGAATCAAATTAATAAAGTACTTTCAGTTAACTTAGAATTATGAAATTTGGCAGCTAGCATCTACATGTAGTACTAGTACAGGAAAAAATCTGAAAACTATACATTTATGTATAAATCTTAAAAAATAATAGCCTGAAAACTGGGGTAAAATTGGTGTCAATACTAAATTTTGCCGCTAGTCCAAGTGAGGTATCAGATGAAAGGATGAATAAGCTGGGCTTGAATTTCAGAAAAACACTTGATACCAAATGTGGGCAATTGTAGGGTAGGTAGAGGGAACCTGGGAACCTAGTGCTATGCACTCCGCTGGCATTTTCCGCCGAATTCTGGAGGCATTACCACACAATGTTATAAATCATCTGTGATGTATCGCTGATGAAGAATATATTAATGCATTACTTGGCCTACTAATAATATTAACTAATTTCAATAACTTATAATTTTGTAAGAGTTATTCAGTTAGTTGTCACGACCTTAGAACGTATTAGAAATATTTGATTCTTTCTTTGTGTTTTATTTTTTGGTACTTTTATGTTTGTGAAAAAATAAGAATTGATTATTAAATATGGTCTACATATTTTACGAATTATTTTAATAATATTTTTTTTGTATTATACCAACAATCAACATAATAAGTAGAATGGGACAAATTTGTCACGACGGCGGTTCAAGGAGGGTATCAATCTTCGGCACTTCTAGTGTTAAATCAATAGATTAGAATTTTAGTTTTGTTTAAATTGATAGGTTTTTGGTTTTTGAATTTAATTCTTAAAAATCTTGTTAAATTTTACTCTTATTTTAGAGTTTTAATATGTTAATTGTTGCTTTGTATTTGATTATAAATATTTAAATACATAAATTCAATAGTTAAAAGATTAATAAATTATTTAAAAAATGTTAATGATATACCTAGTGAGCAATGAGCATATTTAGCTGATTTATTTCAGTACGTATACAGATATACATAAGTCAGTGATATATATATTTATTATTTTTTAGCATAACAGAGTAGGCAGAGGAAACTCGGAAAACTACTCACTCTCCGCCAAATGAAGGATGCATTGCGTGTTGAGTGGCCGAACTCAAGTCAGGTAATCGAACTCACGACCTATTGTAGTCCTTTACAGTCGCCTTGCTCTATGACTGACTGAGTTGTATTCATATTGTTTTTTTACACGAAATCCCAACATAATCTTTTACTTTTTACTTGCTTGTTATTGCAACTTTAATAATATATAGAGTTATAAAATCTAAAATAAAATTGCCTTTACAAGCTACCCGTTGTGCGTGGAAATAACTTTCAAAGTCGAAATCGACTCACGGATTTATGATCTGGCAAGACCATATTGAAATAGGTCATTTATATGCGTGAGATGGTCCAAGTTTCAAGTTGGACCGAAGCTTGGCTCGCAGTTAGTATTTACTTATACGGTGTAATTTGTTCCAGCGTCCAGGTCTTGCACCAGTTTTATTAGATTGTATGTAGGTTTAACTAGTTGTTGTAACGAAGAAAGGGGCTTAACCTTTAACTATGGACGTGATTTTTTTATAACATACATATGGACGTCGGGTCTGTCAGACCAGTGTATTTATTGGTCATATTCCGGCTGTTTTCTAAAGGAAGAAGACAATTTTATGTTTTAGTTTACATGAATAGCCTCAAATCAAACAAAATCAATATAAATAAAATCGCTTTTTATTAAAGTTTACGCATCACAACGATTTAAGTAACTTAAAATCACAATTTCAGTCTTTGGCCACATGGGATGACTCTTAAGAAAATAATACTATAAAAAAAAGACAGATAATAAAATAAATATTTTTTTAACAAAATATAAAGTCTAACAAATAAAAAAAATAAAGAAATTACATCTTATGTTATAAAATAAAAATTTTGACAACACCTCAAGATAAGGTACTATTGAACATCGATACACAATGGCTTTCAACATTGTAGGCAAACAGGACGATTGCAGTCAACATAAGTATGTGTTGTGTTTCTATAAATCTTTTGGGGGCAAAGTGTACATGTTTTTCAAGATCCCAAAACTATTTTTTTAGCTTCATGTTCAATAAATGATAGATCAGATCGCGAAACGCGAGTCAAAGTCATTCTCAATTCTTAGAGTAGTTTAGTATACGAAACGCGTCTTTTTATTTGATAAAGTGCTATTTTCTTTATAAAATGTCGTCGTCCAATTCTTTTGTTTGATGTTGATTATAAAGTACCGATATTTTTGTCCCTGACGTGCTAGGTCGATCGTTTTTTTCCATTTTATCATAAAAACTAAAAAAATTGAATCTTTTTTAGGTAAATAATATTTATATTACTAAAATATATAACAAACAATGCCAAATAATATATGATATAAAACAATAGAAACATTTGAATACAAATAATACAATTAAAATATTAAAGTATATTTTGTAATATTATAAAAATATATGGCGTTTTGAAATCATTCATGTATGGGAAACATGGACGTCGGGTCTGACAGACCCAGGCCCCGTTTAGAAAGTTAAATACTCACGTGTTTTGAACCCAGAGACACAACCACTGCTATCTACATTCATTTTGTCATTAATACGAAAGGTACTGAGAGACTCAGTGGCGGAGGTCACCGAGAAGTGGCCGATTTGTAGAATTCGTAGAACTGTCTGGTCTGTCAGACCCGACGTCCATACTTAAAGGTTAAGCGTGCGTGTCAATGCGACAGGTTGTGGGTTCGAATGCTACTGGAGGAAATAAAATATTTCATCTTTTTATTTCACATAAAAGAAAAGTGTAAAGTGGGGACACTTTCGTTATAAAAATATATAGGTATTTTTTAAATTTTAACCGTCTCTAATATCGTCTAAAGACATAATAAGCAAGTAAGCATTCCTTTGTCTTGTCTCTGATTTTTAGATATAGTTTTTTAAGATTCTAGTAATTACTATATTAACGTCTATATAACAAACTAATTGTTTTTCCGCAAGTTTGTTTGCTGGACTTCAAGATTTACTATAAAAACTCCCTTATCCTCTATTACGTCCAGCCTTCCAAATTATACCAAATTTACAAGTTTCTTAATCCAGTAATTTCGTCTGTTGTCCGTAAGTAACGAAAGAGCTTTTTGTAGGTACATAAGTTTTATTTTCAGTAAAGCTTTAATCAACTTTTTTTTCATATAAATTTTTCACTTCAATTTTGAAGTGAATATAAAAGATGATTTTTTACCAATTTAATTTCGTTTCTACCGAATTAAGTAAAATTTTCTTTTTTTTTTTTCAGCTTATCACTGTATTCCACATGTAGCAGGGTGCGTAATGTTAAAACATCCCGCTCCGAGCTTTCCGCTGAATTCTGGAGGCATTGTGTTGAGTGGTGGAAATCAACGCTGCCCTTTGCCTCAACGCCATGAAAATATTAAGAAAAGCAATGAAAATATTAAGTACTTTATTTCCTCGAGCGGAAATCAAACCCACAACCTATCCCAATTATAATCACGCTTGTGCTCCTGCACCA
>JAEBDU010009249.1:0-17664 GCA_016802625.1 Heliconius numata | reverse complement strand
AACAATAGCCTTATTTATTGATGATATCAACCAATACGTTCGGAAAACCTGAAAAACGACGGCCATTGATCAACAAAGGGCAAAATCTTCCAATTTCCCACAATGTTTTCAATTGTTTCTTCTATCTACGTCAATTTCCGAAATTAGATAAAGTTAAAATAGTATGAAAGATTTAGCTCATTCGTTCTTGAAATTGAATTTCTCGATAGAAAATGGAATTCACCAAGATGTTTAAAGAGAATTGGTTTTATACAATTTTTAACAAAGTAATGAGGAAATGATGAAGATGACTTTCTATTTATATTCTGTGTTCTTAGTATATTTGAAGATTAAACTTTCTGTAATGCTTATACAAATTTGTGTTAATTATTTTATGTATATATATGTATAAATAAATCAGCTTCACGCTGTATCCCGCACACAGCAGGGTAGGCAAAGGGAACCTAGTATTAAGACACTCCGTTCCGTACTTTCTGCGCAATTCTGGAGGCATTGCGTGTTGAGTAGCAGAACTCTCGCCGCACATTGCCTCGACACCAGAACGAAGAGATGGAAATATAAACGTAGTAAATAAATATTTCACTTCCTCGAGTGGGGATCGAACCCACAACCGTCGCGTTACAGTCACACCCTTGTACCGCAGCGCTGCGACGGCCTCTAGTAGGTTTTTTATGCATATCCTACTATATGCAGGATAAGAGTTAAGCTGAAAATAATGAGGTACTTACCGCATACAAAAAACTAAAATAACATGGAAAAATGGTACAAAAATATGTGTCTGTGTGTACAAAAAAATAAAGTGAAATATTTAAAAGTTTAACATGAAAACATGCTATGTGAAAGTAGCTAACGAACAAACTTTTAGAAACACCGATAACACTGGAGTTTCCAAAATATAATATACTGTTAGGGTACTCGTGTAAAAGTGGGTAGATTTAGGTGAAAAAGACAATAAAAGCAATTTTTAGAGATTGTGTCAAACGCGGACAGTTGCTTGAAGGCGGAAGCCCTGATTGGAAGGTATCTAGTGTGTAGTGTTGTTATTGAGTGATACATGTCACTTATTGTAATTACGTGGAACCTCTGTCCGAGTACGTTGGAAACATATAGACGGTATGTGTTTTTATTGTGTTTATTTTAAAAACGTTAACCGCTTCCGTTTTCTAACAATACTACTTTTATGCCGATGCCAATATAGATACTAATATAAACAACAAATGATAATATACAAAAATTATTCGAGTTATATAACTCGAAAGGAGTTTTATAATTTGAAAATTTTCTATTACCCACAAACATGTGGGTAATTGATGAAGAGTTTCAGACAAGCACTGTCTTAACACTAAGATTTCTCTGCCTACCCTGCTTTATTCCGGATACAGCGTGAAGCTGAATACTGAAGTGATATTATGGTAATATTTTTTAAAATTATGGTACTATTGTTATATAACTTTATATCAATTCTTAAAAATGTAATGTGATCTAGAAACGTAGATGCACTAAACAATATAAAACCTAGTAAATTAATGATAACTAAGAAAGCCTACAAAGTATTTTCATTTAAATGAATATTTCCTAAGTACAGTAAATATTAAAGGTACCCAAATATTTCAGCCCAATATAGACCCCTCGAGCAGGTAAAGAGCCTACACTCAATATCTTACATTTTATACGACTTTATTATTTCTATAATTCAGCTCACGAATGGTCCCAAGTTGATAATAATATAATACTAGAGAAACTTAAGCTACGAACAGTTAATATTACTAAGCTATATTTTTTATGAATGCCTCACCGAGGTGGTCGTCGGTTCGTTCCTCTCTCCGCTCTGGCAGACAAGGCGCGGTGGTGAGTTCAGGCTTGATTTTTTCTGTGCTTTAAGGGACCATAGACTTAAACATATAATATATGATATTAAAAGACGGAAAGACGAACAAGAAAGTAATCATATTTATTCTGTTTTTACATTTTGTACGGAACCTTAAAAATAAATTAGTTAATATAGATCTGTCTTGTATTTCAAATAACCTCTAAACTATAACTGGACTGAACCAATTTTCTAGTAAAAATAGCCCATGTTATATAAGGCAGCAGCAAAGGTCACCTATAAATTGGTCTATAAAAGTTCATCCGATCGCTGGATATTCTGGACTCGAGAGATGCATTTATAATTGTGCAGTCCAATCAATTCACGTTTATTGGAAAACGGTTATTAAATGAAATTGAAAATCTAAATTTCTCATCAATTTTCATCACATATTAAATGCATAGTTCGCGAAGTTAGTTCGTTAAAAATTTAGTACTAAGCTACAAACATCAGTTGACAGGATTTCAGTGCAGTATATAAATATCAATTTCCGCTGCTCATCATACAATGAACTAGCATTTTCAATTTTTTTTTTGTTTTATTGGTGGGTATAAATTACTAGCGGCCCGCCCGCGGCTTCGCCTTCGACAGGGGTTGTTTTTCAAACCCAAAAACAACCCCTTAGAAGTCGAATATTGCAAATTCCTGTCTTAGCGAGCACCTACGTCCTATAAGTAACTATTATGAAAAATTTGAGATTCCTGGCACATGTAGTTACTGAGATTTCGTGATGAGTGAGTGACCTTTCGATTTTATATTTATAGATAATAATATTTTCCTATTACTTTCCTTTATACAAATTATTGTAAGTTTTGTCTTCTTACTTATTCTGAAGTGATTGACTACGAATGTCTATGAAAAAATACCCTAAAATAAAAATATGCAAAAATACCCTAAATTACCCTAAAATAAATATCTTTAATTATGTTCTCATTGGTGAAAATGTATCCAATGCAATGTTTTCGTTGTTTTTACACGAGTTTTCTATAAAAGAAAACTTGATATTACTGCATTCAATTAAAAGTTTATATTGTGGCTGGACCGCGCTTACAACTCTGTCTATTGCACTTTAAATAAAGTTATTACTTTAAAGTTATTTAATAACGTAACTTTGATGAACTTAATTACAGTAGTATCTGAATGCCAGCAAAAGGCTTCACTTCTCTTTGTACGTTGGTACATAAAGATATTGGGTGTAAATGTTATTAATAAATAATTAAAACCCAATGTTCTAGGAAAAAAAATATTTTTCTGTAACTGTAAACACGATGGTAGTAAGTTTGATATTCACTCGGGAAATTAATTGTTCAATATTAATTTCCTCGCTGTTTCGCCACTCTACACACGATGCCTCGAAAATTCGGAACTAGGTAATGGAGAATCTTAACACTAGGTTTTCTCTGCTTGAAAAATAATATATAGATATAGTAAGAAAGTAAACTTTTTATCTTAGTAAACCGACATGTATTTTATATATAACATAATATTACAAAAGCTTTCTTAAAATTTCAAAAGCATTCAGCTTTTAAAGGGTTCATACGACGTCATTTCCTCCGTACATACGACCCGCTCTAAATCATTGCAGCACCTATCATAGGGAACTGCTAAAAGAGATCTTTAGATCTTTTGATATATTTACCATTTAAGCGTATGTTTTATAAAATACTATATTTTTAAAAGCGTATATTATGTTTTAATATTTTTTATTGTTATTCATGAACTTAATGACAAAAAAATGCTTAGAAACTCAACTTATGTTTTTGTTGTTAGCATTTCTATCTATGGGAGGAGAATTTTCACGAAACTCACTGCTAAGAACATATTATGGCTTAATTATCTAGAGCATTTCAACAGTTTTCAGGAGGCATGGGCTCGAGTCCCGCTACGTTCAAACTTTTATATATTTGTTAATTACATTTTTATGAGGCATACTTGCATGACTTCCGCTACTTAACATGCAGTACTTCGAAAATTCGACGTAAATTGAGAAACGAAGAATCATAACACTAGGTTCCCTTTGCCTAACTTGCTATATGCGGGATATAGCGTGAAGCTGATTATAGAATTTTACATGTATTTTTAAAAATATCTAACGAACGTTACTTTCAGTTTTATTGTGAACTAGTGGACCCGAACGCGGCTACGCCCGCTTAAACTATACGAATATTTATTAAATATATTTATGAAATTATTTTCAGTTTTCAATAGAGAGATGCATTAAGCAAGCTCATTTTGGGTGACGTTTCAAATCGTTGCAAATCGTTACTTAGCAACGGTCGCATAGCGACGGTTGTTATTAACATGGCAGAATAAATTACATTTCAAATTAATAAGTATTTTAACATATTTGTAATATATCGAAAATATTACAAATATGAGAAAAAAGTATCCTATGTTCATCCCGAGACCCTCAAGTATCTCTATATGAGTATTTTATCACAATTAAATTAGCGGTTTGTCCCTGATTGCGTAAAAGACAGACAGACAGACAGAGTTACTTTCGAATTTATAACATAGGTATGGATAAATCATTGTTTAATATATATCGACCATTTGTAACATTATTTATTAAATATCGAGAATATTACAAAAATGACATAAAAGTAGTCCATGTCCATCCCAAGACCCTCAAGTATCTCTATATGAAATTTTATAACAATGAAATCAACAGTTTGGCTGTGATAGACAGACAGACAACGAATTTATAATATAAGTATGAAGAATTAAAAATAAACATATATAATTACGACTAAAGAAGATTAGGTTAACTTTTAGGACCGTTCGACCCCTGTACTAAAGAGAAAAGGGGAACCTATTACCGTCTCGAGTACGTGAAAAAATTCTTAGAATATTTTTGGTGCCTTTATGGAAATATTACTGTGGAATATAATTCAGGTCACGAATACGCTGGGAAAAGATGGAGGGTCGAATTAACAATGGTTAAAATTGCCTTTCATATAATTAGGTAGTGTTTTCCTGTTATTATAAAATAATTTTATATTATTTTTAATTAAGGACGTCGTGGTACTAAGCGCGACCGTTGTAAATTCGATTCCCACTTCGGGAAATTAGTTATTATTTATTAACATTTTTACAGTTTGTTAACAAGGCAAAGTGCGGCGTTAAGTTCCACACAATGCCTCTAAAATTAGAAATGGGGGATGAGTTCTTATGTCAAATTAATCATCTGTAGATATGTATCACTATAAATCTAAAAAAAAGATTTAGTTGAATATTAGTTCGAAAAGAAAGCCATAGACTTATGTATGTATTTCCATTCGACTACAAGGGCAAAGACACAGGTAAAAGCTAGTATTTATATAATTTTCTTTATACTATAAATTAAGTACCTTATGTAGATATATACCAAAAATTTAAATCTCAAAGGACCATTAGATCACAATCAAAGACAAATAATTCAGCGACTTAAATATTTAAAAATTGCTCTAAATATTTCTTTGGCCTTACCTTACCGAGATCTTGACCTTTTATTCTTAGAACTAAGATTTATATTTTCTTAGCAAAAGTAATATATAAGAATCAACTTTGACTGTTTAAGCCAGTAGTGTCCCCAAAGTAACTTCCACGAAGTTTGCTTAATGAAACTTGACGTCAAACTTTAAATTATTGATTATACCCTTCAAATTGTTCAATAGAGGCCGTTGTATGGTGTAGGCACAAGCGTGGTACTAAGTGGTTGTGGGTTCAATTTCCCACTCGGAAGCATGAAATATTTTCATTTCCTTATTCTAGGTAAGACAAAGTCCAAAACACCGTCTTCAGCTAAACTAAATACAGGTCAAAAAAGGAAAACTAGAACTAGAACTAGAACTAGAAAGAAGTACTAAAGGAAAAGAGAAAAAAAGAGAAGTCTAATTTATTTTCTAAAATCCAAGGGAGCGGCAGTTGAAAATAAAAACCTCATGTCATCATAAGAGGTTAACTCTGTGTTTTCATAATTTCTCCTTTTACTATTGTTCAAATTTACTTTTCTAGTAAAATTATATGAGATTTAAAATATAGCATATAGCATTAGATTTACATATAAAGAAGTCGTAGTTATGCAGTGAAACAGGGTCTAATTGTAAATAAGATATAATGATTGTAGTTTCGATTTCTGCTCAAGGACAAGACAAACACGGTGTTGAACACCACCTAATATATAATGTCTCGAAAAGTCAGGGGAAATGGAGGAAAATGGTTATTTAATCTATTCCATGTTTATTTACTATTTCTTTTGATTATTTATTTACGGTAAATTCGTAGATGAAAAATAAATTCTTTAACTCTATTTAAAATGAAATGGGTTAATGGAATGAAATCGATGTATTTCTTTTTATTTTGCAAATAGAATGAAGAAATTCAAATAATTACGTAACAACAATAAGTACCTACTTAAGTATTTACATATTTTTTGATATATCTAGATAATAAACTGCTTCTTTTTTTTACGTTTCTATTTCTAGGCAAAAGGCGATGATGTGCACCCACGCCGAAATATGGAGATGAAACGACAACCCGATGCCAACCACTCCCCTATAAACCTGGCCGTTAAGAAGGATAAAGAAGTAAAGACATCAAAGTCTAGTAACAAAACAGAAAAGGAATTGAAAGTTCCTCAAGAAAAATCACCTGTTGAAGATAGTTCTAAAAGAGAAAGAAGATTGTCCAGAGCGAGTGAGAGTTCTAAAGAAACTTTTGAACGGTAAGTTAATAACATATTCTTGTATATTCATGATATAGGGTTCAGCGTTATATATGCTAAAAATAAAATATCAGTGGAAAAGTATTTAAAAATAGCTAGCTATAAGAAGCTATAATTTTTTCACAAAAAGACGATATTCGTGATGCAGGGGCACAAGCGTGTAAGTAAAAACGTGACTGGTTATGGGTTCGATTCACACTCGAGGAAATTAAATATTTAATATTTTCGTTTCTTGCCTATGATGTGGCAAAGCGCGGTGTTTAGTTCCGCCACTCAACCCACTATACCTTCAGAATTCTGCGGAAAGTACGAAACGGGGTGTCTAAACACACTGTCTTTACCTACCCTACATTCGGAATACAGGCTGTACGTGTGTACATATTAAAATAGTATGAATACAAAAGTTAAGTCAAGATTTGTTCATAAGTTAATAACAGAATGAAGTTTTAAGCAAATTAGCTGTGACGTTGGCGTTGGGGTTGTTTGCATACTTAACTTTTCATTGGAATATCTCGAGTCGCGAAACATCCATAATTAAACTTACTGGTTTTTTTAACCAGGCTTTGAATATTCCGAGTGCATACATTAATTGAAAATGTATTTTTAATTTATGAAGCTTGTGACATACCACCACTTCATTCCCCATCTTCTATGATTAAAACATTGATTGTTTATGTCTGAATTTACGAAAAATATAAGCGCATTTTGCCTGATTACCAGAGAGACAAAATGTAAATAATAAATAATTCATTCTCCCAAGTGGGGATCGAACCCACACCCGTCGCGCTTACAGTCACACTCTTGTGTCCTTGCGCGAACGGCGTAATATAATTATTCCAATGCTTTTTGGATTGTCCGCGGCAACACTTCTTAATTCTCTAAGTATTTTTTTTTCCTTTTGTCGCTTTTAAGCATAAAAACCGAATAACAAATGGAAATATCACTTAAATTTTCAACGAGTCATCAATTTTTAAAGATTAACGACTCAATAGTAATTCGTACCTCATCCATCATCTGGTGTCTGGAAAATGAAGCACATTGGCTGCCAGGTTAACATAATTGCATTATTTGCAAGTTTTTCCGTAGAAAATATGCTGTGAGGGCTATTGTACCAATTTCAGGATCAAAATTGAAAAAAGTTAAATCTGCGAGCATATGCACTCATTTCGTATAAAATTAGCTACAAATTTAAGTTTGTAATATATTTGTTTCATTAAATACCTATAAAAGTTTACTATTCAAATTAAAGATTTGTCTATAAATGGTAAAAGGACATGTGAAGTTACATGTGTATCTTGTCTTGCTGACTTATGGCTACCAAACTTTTTTCATTAATTATTTTTGTTAGTAATTATTTAAATTCCTATCCTGTTTGTAATATATCATTACACTTACAGACAAGATTCTAAAACAACGCTATCAAGTCCAAAAGTATCCCGTAAATATTTAACACATTGGAAACAAGCATGTGATAAGACCAAAGATAAAACTAAAGAATTGCTGAAGAGGTGGAAGACACTACCGGAGACCGAGGATACTGGAAACCAAATGCAAGATGCCGCCCAAAGTAAGGAAGACAAACATCACGGCTGGAGTGTTCATGTTTGGAGTGAGTACACTGTTATTATATTTATCTGTACCGGAATAATTATGTTTTTAAGGTGCAAAAAGTTATTTTTACGATATTAAATAACAAACAAATAATTTGGAAAGACCATGTGTGCCATGCGCCCGTACTAAAAAAATAAAAATATATACAATTACTTTTATTTTAGCGACATGGGTGAACCGATGTAGCGAGGACCTGGAATGCTTGAATCTAGAAGAAGAACAACCTTTGGCGCAACTTAGTTCTATACAGACTGACAAAATGACATTGTTCTTCACTGAACTTCTGGACCACGATCGTGATGACGTTATATGCGATCAGGACTTTGATAATTTTTTTGAGGTAAGTATATATTGTGTTACATTTTATACTATGGATAGAAAAAGTAATATAGAAAACATTGGAAACGTAGCGCAACTCTTGGACGATTTCCAAGAGGCACGGGTTCGAGTTTTATAAATTCTTAAAAATTAAATGTAAAAATAAATGAGCTTCGAGCTGAGCATCCCGCACACAACAGAGTATGCAGAAGGAACCTAGTGTTAAAACGCTTTCCGTTCCCCCTTTTTTCCGTCGAATTCTGGAGACCAATGTCTCCAGAACACGCACGACAGACACGCAATCGTGACAGAACAGACACGCAATCGTGTTGAGTGTTGAGCTCAACATCGCGCTTTGCCTCGATACCAGAGCGAAGAAATAGAAATATGCATTTAAATAAATATTTCTTTTCCTTCCTTTTCCTTGGAAATACAATTAGTCACGTTTACAATCAGACCTCGTTTAGTACCTCAATGTAAAATGCCTATGAAAAATAGCCTCTTTAAACTTGCTTGCTGTCCAGCAACCAACATAAACACATGCAATATCTGGAAGTTCATGAGCTTAACTCATTCAACCAAACAAATTGTTTAGCTTTATAATATTAGTACGTATAGATTTAGAAACGCTATCATCGCTGCCTTTTTTCGTAAATTATTATTTATTATATTTACTGCTCTTATTACACGTTTAATTAAATTTATCATTCAATTTATCATTTTTTTTTTTTAAACTAAAAAATATATAGCTTCGTAAAAAATACAAAAGTTTTTGCGATTAAGTTATATTTTTATTTAAATTCATTGCTGTTAAAACAGTGAAAACAATTGTAAGTGCTTTGCAACAACTAGTCGTAAGAAATTAGGACAATAAAATTAATTTTGTGAGAAACTTGCAGAAGCTGGCACATTTCGCGGACTGGTCGCCCAACTCGTCAGAATTTCTAATTTTGTTGGAAGTGAAAAGGGAATTTATCGAACATTTCATCAACCCGTTGCCCGCCAGGTAAGTCAATTAGTTTAATCCCAACGACAAAGGAATAGGTACAATAATGAATTACTAGAATTTATTACTATTATAATTAATTTTAGTTGTTCGGGAATATAGAAGTGCTATGTTAATTTGCTAGAGAGTAAGCGTTATTCGGTTACAATACAAATTAACACTAATAGAACTGGTATGAAAATATTATTATTTTAGTAAACAAAGAGAACCAATTAATTTATGTTAACAGGGTAGACAAAGAGAACCAAGTGTTAAGACACTCTGTTCTCGAAAGCATTGTTTGAGTGGCGGAACTCGAAGCCTGGCTTTGCTTCGACACCGAGAGCGTTGAGTTACGCCATTCAACACGTAATTAACTTCGATTTGATTTATATTATTTTTATTTTAACAAAAATATTTTTAATTTTGACAACAATACAATCGAATATGCTTGACTAAATCTCACTCGAGGGAATTTTGGGAAATATGTCTATTACAATATATATTTCTAATATTTGTTCCTAGATGGGCCGAATTGCCTTACTATAGGAGAGTTTGTGGACCAGAGGCTGGAGGTATAGAAGGTAGAACAACACTAGAAGGCTGGCTAGCGCGGTGGGCTTTACATATAAGCGAGATGGGCAGATTTGTCGACCTGCCACTCTATTTACAGTATCTCTGTAAAATTCTCTTTCACGTCGTCGACAGAGAAAGTGAGTAATAAAAAAATGTATTTCACGCTACTTAGTATGAATGTTTAAGGAAAAATGTACGAGTATGTGGATTTTGTATACAGGGAGGACCATTAAAAATGTGTAATAATCGAGAAATGAAAGAACCTATGTGGATTCTCAACATAAGTGCACAATAGTTTTATAATACATTGTTTAATTAAGGAGTTATAAGAGCTACAACAGTTGTCAATTCATATTTCTTTTAGTTTCAAATAACATTAATTTATAGAGTTAAAAACCTTATAATATAACCTTGACTAACTATGAACATTAGGATTTTCCTCCTCAATATCTTTTATACGAAAATTATATAAAAGAAACTGACCTCTTGCCTCTATACTAAATACTTTATATTATTATCACGAAATAAAGAAGTAAAAGCAAATCTTTGATACGCCTTCGGGAACTCTGAGAAATGGATAATTAATCACGCCAATTCAATTTGTATATGTAGTACAAACAGTTCGGTAATTAATTAGGCTTTCATTTTTCATTTAGGGTTTATTTTCCTTTTTTTTTGCTATTTATAGAAGATTTTTAAAAAGTTATATTTAAATAACTAATTGTTATTACGTGGTAGTCAATTGGACTAGAGTAAAATAAATAACTAAGCACTAAGATTGCCAGTTCGATTTTCGCCCAAGAAAATAATATATCTGTCTGTATCCAAATAGTGCTTGATTCTGGCTTAGCAGAATTCGGTCCTAGTTTTTCATATTGAAAGACGTGAAGAAAATAATGTCTTATTATACTTTTCATGCGTTTTTATGAAGCTTTAAGATAAATTTTACTTATTCATCCTTTAGCAACGGCATAACTTCTCTTCTCTTCTTCTTCTTTTTCTTGCTTCACTGTTCTCATCAGACTAAGCGGGTCGAACGATTAAACAAGTCCAAGAACAGAGTGTCTTAACTTTACATTACCACATTAGTGAAGCTTAAAAAAATACTACAAATAATAAATATCGTTATTTTGTTAATTATATAGAAAGAACTTAATGAACTATCTTCAAAGTTTTATGGGAACATGGTTTATTTATTTATATAATATTTAACTTTTGAACCATATTAAACTATCGTTAATACAAGTCAAAATTAAGTTTCCGATTTAGTCCCAAAGGAACTGTTCTTAGGCAACTTTGACTTTACTTTTCTAACGGTCGTTTTCCTTGTTGAATTATCTGAAGCATTTGATTGTCTTCGAACAGATTTAACTTAGTCAGGGTGGGTTTGAACAAGAATTCTTACTTTGAACAAGAGTTTAGTTTCTTGAACTTTAAATTAAGTTGCTTACAAGATTTTCATTGCCGTGACGACGACGTTACAATTTTAGTTTATTTTTAGTTTTACCTAATGTTGTTTTATTTATATCAGTATAATAAGATATGCTTTATAAAATGTATAGGGAACATTCCACGTGAAGCGGACAAGAAAAAAAGTCAAAAAGAAGTAGAAGGTGAACTTGGGAACTTAGTGTTAAGACACTCTGTTCTCATTATGACACTTCCGTTTGTACGGCCTACTACTACTACTTCCGCCCAAATTCGAAACGAAACTCAAAGCTGAACCTTATCTCGTTGCCAGAGCGAGAAATTAAAATATGAAATATTTCATTTCCCCGAGCGAGAATCAAACCCACATGCTGTCGCATTTACAATCGCCTGCTTGGTCTCCTACGTCATGACTGGCTTCATTATAACTTGTTGTAACAAAAATAATATTAAATTACCTAATATATGCAATTAAGTAATTTATTCCTATTTTTTATGTTCAGATAAAGGAGAAATAACGAAACCAGCTCTAGCTGCTTTCTATCGATCTGTAATAGGACTTCCATCTAAGAGAGTCTCGGAAATCATCGACACTGCATACGACAGGATGACAAGCGTAAGTAAAATCCTATTGCATTTATAAACCTGATGTCAAAACATTCCCTTTTCTACTTTCCGCCCAAACCCAAGTTATTGTATATTGAGTGGTAGAACTCTACCACACTTTTTTACCATGTCTAGGATTTTTTTTAAATATTTTTACAGAATCGTCTTTTTACAAGGATGTATCTTATAAACCGTCAGTTAGTCAGTTGAAATTTTCACATATTTATATAGGGTAGGCAGAGGGATCCTAGTGTTAAGACACTCCGTTCCCCGCTTTCTGCCGAATTCTTCTGTTTACTGATTGGCAGAACTAAACGGCGCGCTTTGCTTTGACACCAGAGCGAGGAAATGGAAATATAAACGTAAATAAATATTTCACATCTTCGAGTTGGAATTGAACCCACAACCGTCGCGTGCCACGACGGCCTCTTTTAATATTTTTTATAATAATTAACTATTTATTTCAATAGTTATAATTCATCCGATTATTATATCTATTAATATGAATTTATAATTTATCATTTACTTTTCAGAATAACTATTTAATCCTGGACTATGGGACATATGTGCATTGCTTCACCAACTGGCTTATGGGGAAGAATCCCAATGGGCCAGGACAATGGGTGCTAGTACCACCAAAGGACTCCCTACCACAACCACCTTTCCCTGTAGACTATAGTGCTCTGAATACAGAACCAGCCAAATTAGAGCCTTATGCGCCTGACAAAGAAACCAGTAGACACTCAGTCATTATATAGTCAATTTTCTGGTTAAGCACCTGTTCCACTACTGCCTGATAAGTTCCTAAGCACTTAAGTGATTCACTCTTCTCCTTTTGTTTATAGATATTGATATGGGAAAGAAGATATATTATATTGTAAATTAGAGCTTACTTATTAGACAGTAGAAACAGGAAATTAGTTAATGTATTTATCTTGTTACTATTGTAAAAGAACCTCAGCTACTAAATGTTTCTTAGATACCAAATAAATAATAAAAATTTTAATTTTTGGAACAAAATATCAAAATAAAAGTGTTTTGAAAAAGTAATATTTTGAAACGTAAAAGCTTCCAATACCTGTGAAAAATATTTTTTTCACATACTTCGACGAACGCTAATAAACTCTATAAAAAAAATATGTATATTTCTCTTTTTATGGTGTAGTTAGTATGTTTTCAAACGCGTACAATATTTTCTATTGACGGCCGAATAAATTCGAAGAACTTCGATGTATTGAAATTTCATAAGGAAATGTAATTTGGAATAAATATTTTTTATTTGTTAACTCAACTATTGATAAATATGATTTTCATTTGCATAGTTTTTCAAATATGCAATACTGATATTTTACATTTTTCGATGTTTGGCATACTAATTAATTAAACTCGCATTCAAAATCTACAAAATAAATAAATAATAGTCTAGTTGTCTAGATTATTAAAAACACACAAATTGGGAAAAGTAAAAAACAAATGAATTAACATAATAAGGTGACACTACAAAATTCCAGTACGTACCTACATATCTCTTAAGAAAAAAAATAATGAGTGGTTTCTTAAAGCCTAACTGAAACCCTCATAAAAACTAAAATATATACCTATTATATATATAATCAATATCAAGATAATAGAATAGTATGTAATACAAGATGGAATTAAAAACAATTTATAATTAGACTAAATTTTTGTTACCTTTTTCTTATACCATAATTATATACACGTTTTTATAACTAGAAAAAAAACAATTGCAATTAATATGTGCAATTAATAAGATAGAGTGTTGATACACTTGATAGTTAAATAAATAATTAATTAGGAAAAATAATAAATAATTAATTATTAAGAATTAATATAGATTAAATATAGTAAAAACTTCGCTTGCATACGGAAATGAAACGCTTTACCCCGTCTTGTGCATATGACCAACTACTATATTAGACGTCTAGGAGCTTCTACTGTAATTTATGTAAATACGAAATATTCATATAGAATATGAATATGAATATAGTTAATTAAGGTGCATTAAGCCATAATTGCACAACACGGTAAGCGAGAACTGCCTTAAATTGTAAGCGTCTTCACATTTCACAGTACAGCCTTATTTTGTACCTTAGATATATAATTGTAATTAGACAAAAACGTTCACATGAATCCACCTAAATAAATAACTTATTTATTATATTCGTTTCATTACTCACCTTCCTTCTTCCATTTCTTCGTTTTTGCTGAGGATTCTTGTCTTGATAATAGCATTGAAGCAGTACGAATACTTGTTGAGTCGAGAGAGAGTTGGATAATTTTCAGAATGGCGATCACAAAGCCCTCTAGTGGTAATCCTACACGATAAAGAACTCGACAACAAAGAAGTAAGATATCCCCATATTAAAGAAAAAAGATTTTGTACTTTGAAAAAAATATCTGCTTCCAAAATCTACTGAAATATAAGGTCGTAAGTATATTTTTATCTCTATGAAAATAAAAATATAAATAACTAAAACAAATACTATTTAAACGTCGTCTTTAAATTTAGCTTTATTATCTGGATTAGCATACTTTGCAAAGTAATTTCTCCGTGCACCTGAACACTATTTTTACAAACGAGCTATTTTTTTAAATTATTATACTGGAATACAGATATTTAGGTTTCAAGATATTTTTATTTCTTGGCTCTAGTGAAGACAAAGTGTTCCGCCAGTCAACTCGAAATGTCTCGAATTCTAGTACCAACCGATTGGAGTGTCTTTACACTAAATTCTCTCCGTCTACTAGATACAGGGTGAAGCTGAAAAAAAAAAGATACCCGTGATACATGTATATTATACATATTTTTCACAATAATTACATTTGACCTGTAATTATAGCACTCGTTGAAATAACAAACTGAGTTAATCTTCCAATAACATCGGTTCATTATACAAATTGATACTGTAAAAACAAATATTAATATGGTATCAGCTTGCAAATAATGCAATAAATTATACCGCCACTTTATATTTTATATAAGCGTAGAGTAATAAAAAAGCAGAAAAAGTCGTAAAAATTCAAATTAAATGGATGCTCCAAAAAAGGTGATTTTTTCTTAAACTTTATCATAAAATTCGGAGGAACTTTCTAACAGTGAGGGTAAAATTCTAATTAACTTTAAGATTTTATAAAATAATATACGAGTACCTACACACTTTTAAGTTAACCTGCAAATAAGTATTCTGTCGTGGCGCAGCGGCACAAGGGTATGACTGTAACGCGACGGTTGTGGGTTCGATCTCCACTCGAGGAATAAAATATTTATTTACATTTATATTTTCATTTCGTCGCTCTGATCTCAAGACAAAGAGCAGCGTTGAGTTCTGCCACTCGTCACGCAATGCCTCCTAAATTTGGCGGAAAGTGGGGAACGGAGTGTCTTAACACTGGGTTTGCTCTGCCTATTCTGCTGTGTGCGAAAAACAGAGTGAAGCTAATTTAATTTAATTTTTAATAGTATACAACTAAATATGTAAATAAATATAATGAAAAATAGACTGAGGACTAAGTGTCCTGACACTAGGTTCTTCCGGCCTATCCTACTATTTGCAGGACAAAGCGTGAAGCTAAAAAAAGCCAAACACATGTGCATGTTCTCATTTCTAACACAATAAATACGTAAACTTTTTGAAATTAAAAAAACTACAGGAATTAAAGTTACATTAACAATCCGGAACCTACTTTTCCCCAGCAACATTTCATTAACAATCGGGAACCTACTTTCCCCAGCAGCATTTCATTCAGAATACACCTTTTAGTGTTCGAAATAAACTCGCTATTACATAATGCAGATCTTGTCGCCAAGTTTGTGAAGACCTAGTTCCATTCTTTATGTAGTCAGTGGATCCTAGGTTATTGTATGAAATTCCTTTGTCACATTTTCATAGGAACGATTTAAGTCTTCTTATAATTATTTATACACCTTTGTAAGTTTCTCAAGCTTTTCTTGCTTAAAATTAATAAATTCACGCAATTCATCAGCTTCACTCTGTATCCCGCACACAGCAGGGTAGGCAGAGGGAACCTAGAGTTAAGACACTCCGTTCGCCACTTTCTGCAGAATTCTGGAGGCATTGCGTATTGAGTGGCAGAATTCAAAGCCGCGCTTTGCCTCGACACCAGAGCGAAGAAAGGGAAATATAAACGTAAATAAATATTTCACTTCCTCGAGTGGGGATCGAACCCACAACCGCCGCGTATAATACCGCCTCAAATATAATATCATCAAGTAGAAAATACTCTTCCTTTAATATACGAATAGAGCTTTTCAACAGATAACGATTGCAGATACAAGCTTGATCGATTACATTACTATTGACAGATGTTCTAAGAGCTCACTTGTAAGAGAAACTCGTCCAAATCCATGCAGTTTTAGCATCCAGTATTGAGATAACGATATTAATTGATAGACGGAACCATTCTGTTTTATCTAGAGTTCTAAACCTCTGGAAGCTTCTGGAAGCTAGTAATCGCCACTTCAATTAATGACTATGTAACCGATACCTGTTTTCCGCCCAAAGAGTCTACTAGCCCGATAAGCATGGGAAAGCTGCACTGACTTTTAATTATTTATTTTTAATATGATTATGTTGCTTTTTAACTGAAATAGTTCGTGTAATCCGTTGAGTGGCGGTAATTAACGTCGCGTTTTGCCTGAAGCCTTAGCCTTGCCTCGTGTAGGGATCGAACCCAGTACCAGTCGATTTTTCCACGACTGGCCTCATTTTCTTTGTTCATAACATAATATAAAACATAAAATATTTTTTGTCAAAAATATAAATAACTTAATAGAATTGAAATTTGAAGTAAAAATAAGCATTATATACTTATCGTTTGAATAGTTTCCTTTTAGTAGGAAATGTGTAAAATTCCCGCTACGAAAGTTGCCAGTTGGCTAGAATCCATGTCATATGAATTCTTATTCGGATTTACAAGATTTTACTGCCTTATATAGAGATATGAACACATTTATTCATATTATAAATATTTTTATTACATTTTTTTTATACATTCAGGTAATATAATAGCCAAATATTTATAAAAATTAAATAATACTGACCAAACCTAAGTTATATAGAACAACTGCTATACTATTATATATTAATATGGAATCTTAAAAAATCCTTTAATGGAAAAGTGAAAAAAGCATACTCACAATTTTCAAGAAAGTATAAAATGTAAGCTTAACTGGGAAATAATTACTTGTATTTTGTATCCAGTTTGGCACGGCACTGCAATAGCTTTAATATTCGTTCGATTTAATTTATTTTCTATATTCTCTTTATTTTATTTTCTCGTTGTATCCCGCACAGAGTAGGGTAGGCAGAGGGAACCTGAGAACCTACTACTCCGTTCCCACCAAAACACTGCCGGCCTCCAGCATTAACATTAAAATGAATTCTTTCTTTCATATCAATACGCTTTTTACACCTATGTTTAACCTATGGTTAACAAGTAGCAAAAATAAACAAAAAAAATACTCAAACAAAAATATTACTACTCTAACTTTTATTTCCAGAAATTTATATGAAATACAAAGGTTTT
>JAEBDU010009246.1:0-39276 GCA_016802625.1 Heliconius numata | reverse complement strand
TGACCTAACGTGTTAAAATTAAAGATTTCTTTAATAAACTTTAGATAATTTTACAATTCCTCGAAAGATAAAGTATTTTAGGGGTGGCTCTGAGCAAGAGTAAAAAAGTTAATTATTAAAAATATAAGTTGTTACTATTTAAATTAACATAATTAGGTATAATAAACTCAATATTAATGTCTAAATTTTTTGTCTAATTTTATTCTTTCTTTGATTATTTTATACTAAAACTATAAATTATATTATAATATAATTACGGTGCGATATTTGGTCTGAATACACTTTTTGGATCTCATTCCTATATCAGACCTAGCTATGTTCCAGTTAATCTTGCAAATATTAGGACTGTACTAATTTAAACAAGCTTCAGCAATCTTCGAATCCACAAGTTTTTTTTTTTTTTTCAGAAAACAAACATCTAAAGACGTTGGGGGACTGTTCCAATCCTGCTTGTAACGATTTCTGTATAAGCAAGAACAGGTTAGGCGGTTTCTGTCTTGGACAAGTTTGTATTTGCTATTAAAATATCATATTAATAAATGTTATATAACAAAAAATTATGCTTAACATACATGTTTATATAAACAAGAATAATTTTATGTCTAATAATATTAGCAAAAAGTTGAGCACAATTAATCAAAAACCTATATAAATGTATGTATACACATATATCTACTTGTTAATGTTGGTACATTCGTTATATTTTAGAAATAAGGATATTTGCTTTTATTAAATAAAAATAAATCAACAATTTGAATTTGTTTCTTTTATTGCATACCTAATCGGAAATTATCAGGTAAGAATATCTTTAAAATGTCTGTTATAAAAGTAGGTAGTAGGTACATATTCATCTATCGACAGGAAAATATCAGCGCAAATATGGAATGGAATAACACCGTCTTGTTTGATAATTTCTTGTAGGTAATTATTACTTCACTATAATGTATTAATTATAGTAAAATATATATTTTATATTGTTTTTAACATTAGCTTAATATAAAATAGCGGGAAAGTAAATTAATTTAGTAATATTATTTAAGGATGTTTTTCAAGAAGCAAGTAAAAATTGCATTTAAATCGGTTAAGCTCTTTCTGAGATAAGCGTACCCAACCGCACAGACAAACCGACTAAAATAAATTATTGTTTTTAGTCTTATTACTTTGATAAAGCCCCCAACTTTTTAATATATCTTTCATGTATGTGTAAAGCAGCGATAAGTTACATTTTTATTATATGTATAATTGTATATATAGAAATCATTCAACAAATTTTGTATTGAATAATGGAAAGAACAGTCTTTATAAAGACAGAGGTTAAAGTTCGATTCCATTATCATTAGACATCTTATTTTTTTTATATCCAGGAATGATGAAATATATGTTTGAAGTACAAGTGTGGCTCAGAACGACCATAAGGAAAACTGTCTTCGTTCAATATTAACAACGAACGTCCGGTGAAAATGACCCTGACTCGGGGAGACTGTAATTTTCTATTTACGAGCCATAAAGGCTTTCATTTCTAGCCACTTGCTATTGGAAAAGCGTTCCTATACCGACTGTTTGATGTAATCTATCGTCACAGAGCGTATAAGCAATAGACGACAATATTCTCAGGCTTGGCTTTACTTCAACTTCTCAATTATACATACGGCCGTGTTTTATATAGTGATGTTGGCATACTACAAACTAAAATAATTTCATTTTTTAAATATATATATGTATGTTTTATTTGTAAAACTACTCAAGATATTGATAGTACCATTAAAGTAACAAGCCTTGAGCAGTACATGAACAAGTTTCCTTTTTTAAGCTATTTTTTTTTTAACTTATTATCATCATCATCAGCCTATCGTCGTCCAGTCCACTGCTGGACATAGGCCTCTCCAATGGCACGCCACAGAGCTCAAACTTCAGCTCTTCGCATCCAGCCGTTGCCAGCCACTTTGCGAATTTCCCCCCTTCTAGCTGGAGGACATCCTTCCTACATTACATGTTAATGTTAGTATTTTTTAATACCTAAGAATTATCCCGTGCAATTAAACGTGCAAATAAATTAAGCTTGCTTGGTGTATTTTGCTTAATAATAAAGAATTCGGATTTATTAAATACTAGTGGACCCGAACGCGGCTACGCCCGCTTGAACTATACGAATATATATATTTATGAAATTATTTTCAGTTTTCAATAAAGAGATGCGTTAAGCAAGCTCATTTTGGGTGACATTTTCTAACAACAAACTTTGCAAATCGTTGCTCAGCAACGGTCGCATAGCGACGGTTGTTATTAACATGGCGGAATAAATTGCACATGTAATTGACATCAAATTAATAACTATTTTAATATATTGGTATATATCGAAAATATTACAAATACAGGAATTGGAATTGGAATTGTCAGTACCATTTTAAATGAAACCACAGTTTTAACTACTCTATAAAAACCTAATATAATTCGGAAAAAAAATAATTCCCAAAAATTAAAAAGTTATTTTTTTAAACAAAATAAATAGTAAAATTATCGTTTTAAAATAAAACGCCATTTGTAAAGTATAACATAGGCACGCACACACTTACCTGTCAAATCGGAAACGTCGCACACGTATGTGTGCGTCACACGAAATACAGGTATGGATAAAAATCGTGAAATGAAAAAAAATCCTACGTCCAAACTGTTGAGGTACCTTAATTAATTTCTTAGGTGTGGGTTTGAAATATATTACCCTATATGCAGTTTCAATAAAAGAAGCGCTGCCTCTTCCACCCTGTATAAGAAAAAAAAGTATCCTATGTTCATCCCGAGACCCTCAAGTATCTCTATATGAGTATTTTACCACAATTAAATTAGCGGTGTAGCCCTGATTGCGTAAAAGACAGACAGACAGGCAGAGTTACTTTCGAATTTATAATATAGGTATGTATGAAGTCTTAACTAAAAACCAGGATTACCTATTTAATTGCCGTAGCTAAAGTTATTCGCAAATCTCGGCCGAAATCAAAGTACATGAAGCGAAACCATCTCATATAAGAAAGCCGCTCTGCGCGTACGTGACTCATATTAATTTAGGTAAGTTTTAATTAGCGGTCCAAATTCAAACCTACTTACAACTAAGTTAATTAACTAACTCGAAGAACTAACCTTCACAGGGTGGAACAAGACCGTGGCCAAATTATTATAATCTACAACTGTTCTGCGCTTTAATCTACAAGTTTCGAACTTTCAACATTCTTACTACAAGATGGTAAATATTTTCTCTTGTTTTCAAATTAAATCCTTTTCATTGTTTAAAATTTAATTTGTGAATATATAAAGAAAAGTTTTGTGGACGTTTAAATTCCATAGCTGACTTTCAATTACCTTATAATTTCATTTTGTTTAACTATAATGTGTCTACATAAAATTTGTTTTCATTAATTATTCTATAAGAGACAGCAGGGCGGGCAGGAAACAGCTATGGCGCAGAGGCTTTACATAAACGGGACGGCTGTGGGTTCGATTCCCACTCGACGTGATGAAATATTTGATATTTATATCCCACTCTAGGAATACAATATTTGATATCTTCATTTCCTTGCAGGCGCACACATCAGGATAGGCAAAAGGAACCTGAGAACCTAGTATTAAGATATTTCGTTTCCAATATGACAATGAATTACCATTGCGCTTGGCCTCATTATCAGAGCAAAAAAATTAAAATCTTATATTTCCTCTAGTGGGAATTGAAACCACCTTTCGCGTTTAGTCACGACTGGCCTCTATAATGTATGTAGAAGTTCTTGTAAAGAACGACAATGAATACTCAACACAATATAAATGACTTCATAAAATTAATTAAAAAGGGAAGGACCCAACACAACAGCCTTCAGATAACAGCACAATTACCTATTTATCGAAATCCAATTAAGTACTTTCGAGCTACCGCATTCGATTAATAAAAGAATCGCTACGAAGTTGGACAGTTTGGCAGTTGTCGGACTCGGTAATGATTGCTCTTAATAAATTTCACTTCGGCTTTATTGATCTCAGGAACTTACAAGAGTTGGAACCCCCATCGGAAGGTTAAACAAGCCCCAATATAATTTTCTATGGTATTAATGTCTATGGTATCTATATATGTTTTTTCAGCTTTACGTTGCTGAGTAAGCAGAGAGAACTTAGTGTTGAAACACTCCGTTATACACTTTCTGCTGAAGCTTTTAGGCATTGCGTGTTGAATGTGGGAACTAAACGAGCTTTGCTCTTGCCTTTTTTACTAAAGCGAAGAAATGAAAAACGTAAAAAATATAAGTAGAATAAAATAATTACTATATTAAACTATCGATTTTAAAGTTATTATTCTGTACGATTGCACAATAAGCTTTCAGAATATTCTGATGAGTATATTTTCTGGTGACTGCCATTATTTTTTAAATTATTAAAATATTTATCTTAATTGTTAATTGTAATATATTACGTATTAAAACAAATATTGAAATAGAACTGTAAGAATAAATCATTATAAATTATACTTAATTAAAGTATCTATATTTATAATTTCAAGTAAATTTAAATCCCTAAAAACCAACACTAAATCGCTAATTAATATTGAATGGTCAATCAAATATTTGTTGAGAACACAGTTCGGCGAACAAGACTTATTAAAATCTCTAACTTAATTTACAAGACCGCTAAGTAAAAATATTCTTCAAGAGTTTTGGAATATTTCTCTTCATATTGAATTACCTAAACGGATAAGCTTTATAGAAGATTCTTCATCTTTAAAAATAATTTTGTAATTGTAATAGATATATTTAACGTCATATAGTGGTAAATAATAGTTACTCAATTGTAATTGTGTAAACAGTGCCTATATGATTCTTTCTTCTTTCTCCTTCACGCTGTATCCTGATTGTAGTAGAATAGGCAGAAGGAGTCTAGTGCTAAGACACTCCGCCCTCCACTTTCTACTAAATTCCGGCATTTCGTGTTGGCTTCTGGAACCTAAAATATGATTATTTTTTGTGTTATACAGTGTTTCACAGATAACAAATATGGAGGAATAACTTTAAGTAATTGGATTCATAAAAGCATCCCTAACGAAATAAGCATGAACTTAGTATGTTATATGGTATTTGTATCATATAATTAATGCTGGTGATTGATAAACCAATTACAAACCTGTATGGAAACTAGAATAATATTCACTGATATCACTAAGACTTGAACACGTCTTGTTTTTAAAAAAAAAGGAATAATGAGATTATCTACATCGCCAAGCTTGACAGCTCAGCGATTTGATAAAATGTGAAAAAAGATCTAATAGCGAGAAAATTCGATTCGATAGCAACTGGCGTTCAGGAGAAGTGGTGCAAAATTTGTTTACTGCAAATCGATTTTTAGGTCATTTTATTTTTTTGAAATTTACTTTGACATTGTTTGTAAAAGTAATAGATTTGTTATTGCCTTTTTTATAAACTATGAACAATTTATAAATAAATATTAACAGATAGAAAACATAAGGAGGAAACTGAATTCCAATACCTAATTTAAACATATAAGTACCTAAAATTAACTATTAATTAATTATAATAAAAACGTACATACATTCAAACAAGAAATCTATCTATCTTTAATTCCAAATATGATATAGATATATTATGCAATAAAAAATAAACTAAAAGCAAATTTATTTATATTGTCACTGTTGGATTAATAAGATTGTCAACGGCAGTAAATACTTTCAGTATTTTCCAAGTCGTAAGTATATTCTAGTTTTTATATAACCAAATATATTTTTACTTAATAGAAAATTGATTGAAAAACAACTTGTTATTTTCAAAATTGTATTTAAAGAATAATATAAAGTCTAATAAAATAACAATTGTGCCTTCATATATTTAAATACCACATTTAAATATTCAAGATATGACCGTAGTTAGAACGTGGGTAGACTATAATCGTTTCATGAATGAATAACAGATAAATAATATTTGAAAAAGAGAAAAACTTTACCTTTAAGTTTTAAAGGATGCCAATGATGAATGGCCTGTACGTGTGAAAGAGTGATTTTAAGAATATTACACACATAATTATTTCAACTTTTTTTTACAATTTTTATTTTATTTTACTTTTTCTACTAATATAATCCCTGACAAAAATAAATTTATTATTTTTTCTAATTTTCTTAAAATATTTTTAAAACAAAATACAGTGGACAGGGTCGATTTAATCGTATAAAAAAATAATAAAAAGGATAATTATAATTACACATACCAGTCATCATTAGTTTTGTTTTCAGCTTTACGCTGTATGACTATAGCTATATGCACCGAATTTTCGAAGCATTGTGTGTTGACAGGCGGAACTAAACGCCGCAAAATTTTTCGTATTTAAACATTTTTAAAGAACAAAGTTATTATAATATCTAATATCTATATATTAGGCCAGTCCATTGGCCATTAGAGAACAAAGTGTGACGGTAAAACCGACTGGTTGTGAAATCGATCCCCACTCGAGGATATGGAATATTATTTATTTAAATTTATATTTCCATTTCTTCGCTCTAGTGTAAAGGCAAAAGCCCGGCGTTGATTTCCGCCACTCAACACTTGTGTCTTAACACTAGGTTCTCTCTGTGTACCCTGCTGTATGCGGGATATAGCGTGAAGTTGATTTATTTATTTTAACTATACAGAGTGGAATTGTCAGCGCCACTTTAAATGAAACCACAGTTTTAACTACACTATAAGAGCCTAATATAATTCAGAAAAAAATAATTCTCAAAAATAAAAAAGTTATTTTTTCAAACAAAATAAATAATAAAATTATTGTTTTAAAATAAAACGTCATTTGTAAAGTATAATATAAACACGCACACACTTACCTGTCAAAACGGCAACGTCGCACACGTATGTGTGCGTCACACGAAATACAGGTATGGATAAAAATCGTGAAATGAAAAAAAAATCCTACGTCCAAACTGTTTAGGTACCTTGATTAATTTCTTTAGTTTTTGGTTTGAAGTATTTTGCCCTATATGCAGTTTCAGTAAAAGGAGCGCTGCCTCTTCCACCCTGTATATTAAACACATCACCGCCATCTTTCCCCTATCTGTCTAACAGTCACGTCTTCCCGCTCGAATAGACGCCGTAGGTGAAGGGAGTAATTAAGGGCGGCAATACCAGGAGAGCAGGACTAGTGAGGGAATGCCGCGTCGGTATTCCGATATTGCGCGATCCCAATCGTTCAAGTGATACGGAATATTCGGCATAGCTCTCGCATCATTGCCTTCGCGTATTTTCCTTGCCAATTCATTAATAATTCATTAAACTGTTTTATATTTAATTTTGTATCAAATATAAATAATTTTTAATTATAATATAACTATATTACAAGCAAATACATTCATTCATTTATTTTTTGATAGCCATCTCAATGGCAACCTGTCGCGTACGAACATGAATAATTAAGCATAAATTAATAAATATTTCTGCATATAAAATGTAAAAACCAATTAAGTATTCAATTTGTTCTCATGTTCAATGTTAATTCGGGTAGCGTTTTACGAGTTAACTCGTCTTGACGTCAAAGAGGAGATAGCCAAAAATATACGTAACATTTGTCTTTTTTTTTATTATTATTAGCAGCTAAGTAAGTAAGGTTTTTTTCAGCTTCACGCTGTATCCCGCACACAGCAGGATAGGTAGAAGAAAGTAATTCCTAGTGTTAAGAAACTCCGTTCCCCACTTTCTGCCGAATTCTGTTGATATAGCATGTTGAGTGGCAAAACAATATGAAAAGCAGTTAAGTCTTCAGAATAATTATATCTAACTTGCAAATAAATATACATACTTATATATTTATTTCTAAGAAATTATAAAAATCTACAAAAAAATTTCTCACAGTACGTGGAATAATCAGCGAAAGGTTATTCCATATCTGTCCCGATCGGAACAATAATTTTAAAAAATCGGGGACGTCCTGCAAAAATCGGAACTACTGGAAACGCTGATACTAAAAGACTTCATAGCAGATCAACAACTTACCTTAGAATAAAAATATATAGAATTTTGCTACTCTAATTTATTAACATAATATGATTAAATGAAATGTTCATTTCATTTCATTATAATATTAAAAAAATAACTTATATTAATTAATTATATTATAAGACATATTTCAAGATTAAATCTATCTATCCATGATGATCCCCAAAGTTTCCATTCAAGTCTTAGCTACACATTCGGGCGGAACATTGCGTTTGCGTTAATTAATTATTCAACTCGTTAATTGCGACAAGAGCGAAATATATAGAAACAAACGATAATGTTTATCTGGAACATTTCTAAAGCCCGTATTATTTAGTAGTCATGTTGTGCTAAGCTAATCTCTCTGAATAACAATGTAAAGAAACATTATGGATAATTGTATGACAAATTTGGACGTGTGTACTAGGGTGTGACTGTAAGCGCGATGGTTGTGGGTTTGAATCCCACTCGAGGAAAAGATTTTGTGTATCGCATTGCCTCCAGAATTCGTTGGAAAGTGGGGAACGGAGTATCATAACACTAGCTTGCTTCTACCTACCCTGCTACTTGCGGGATACAACGTGAAGCTGGGAATCGAACGCACAACCATCGCCTTACAGTCACACACCTCGTGCCCTGAGGCACGACGGCCGACGACTTCAAATATCAAAATCGAAACCAAAGATTGAAATCCAATTAATACTTTAGACAAGCTGCCTCATTAAATTAATAAAAGAATTGGACAGTTTGACAGTTGCCTACAATGATTGCTCTTAATAAATTTTCATTAGAACAAAATGTAAGCCGCAATTAGCTCAAGAGATTAACAGGCAAAGTTGAAGAATTATGTAAGTATTGTTTATTATAAACAACCAACATAACCTTGGTACGGGTTCTCTATAATAAAAAAAATCAGTTTTTTTGTTAAATTCTGCACGGAATGGCATTAAACAGACCATCCTTAAATTACAATATTCACTAAGGAGAAAGAAAAGGATTAAAAAAACACAAAATTTACTAGACACAAAGTCAAAATTTATTGCATAATAATAAGTTCATACTTAATTTTTGGTTTAACTTTTTGAACGTCAAATAATTTACCACCGGTTCACTAAAGTTAGCCTTAGATCTGTGAAGAACTGATACAACTATATTCTATATCCCATAATTTAATAGAGATCTTTTTTTAGCTCCACGCTTTATCCCGCACACAACAGGGTAGGCAGAGGCAACCTAGTGTTAAGACACTCCGTTCCCCACTTTCTGCCGAATTTTTGGAGGCATTGCGTGTTGAGTATCTTATAGAGATCGTATACAGATCTTTAAGGTTCCTAATTCCCAATAACATGATTGTACATATTTAAATAAAATTAGATCTAGAAAAAAAAATCATCCATTGCCATTAAATAAATATCTTTTTTAACAAACAATCTTTTATAATGTATAAAATGTCGGCTATTACTAACTTTTCGTTGCAGCTTATGCAGGATATTTTCCAGCTCAACGAGCGAGATAACGGAACATCGGTATGGGATAAAAAGAATAATTTGACGTTGCATTCGCCTTCTGAAGTTAAATAAGTTAGTGCTAGACAAACTATGTAATGTTTCACCTTACGTTTACGCCTCACTATTTCCCTACAGATGGAAATCTACCATTTTTAAACTTTATTATTGCTTAAACTTTTGTTATATATAAGTATATTTAATTTAAAAAGTCAACAGAATCCTTAAACTGCTTAAATTCTGAATTTGTACTTGTAAAAGCTTATAACAGATTATATAAAATAACAAGACGTCCTTTTAACTATTGCATTGTATTTTCTCATTTGAAATTAATGATAATTTTACATTTAATTAAGTTAAACTAGAAAAAACAATTTTAATTACAGTAAAAGCTACGTTAGTTTTAAAAAGTCTATTATATAAAAAAATCTGCCATAGATATATTAAAATTAAAAAATCTAAATATAATGTAGGTTTAAATCTCCATTCAATACCGTATGTAAAGAATGCCGGCGTAGTGTAAAAAAAGCATTTATATACTTAATATTTTCTATTTTTTTACATTTTTTTCTTAATTATGTTATTTCTGTCACAATTAAATTAACTTTAAATAAAGTCCTCCTTACCAGCAAGGCGGCTTGCGAAGAAATATCTAGAAATTTACATTCAACATGAGCCTACAATTGAATACTTAATTGATTTTTGGTGTTAACGAAGCTGGATATACTAACTTGTATTGAGATACAATTTGTGTTTTACTTAAACGTTTGTTAATATTTTAAGGTTTAAAAAGCCCTTTCTATGCCATTAAGCTATTTCTTCATATGTTCTGTCATTTTATTTCTGTTTAGAAACTAACTAACTAACTAAAAAACTAACTTTATTAATATTTTGTCGTAAGCTTAATTAACAATTTGTTCGGAAATATAATGTTTTACATTTAAAACCTATACCAATCTTCTTAACCAAAGTGCTTAGATTTTGCCAGTTCTATAAATAAAATGGAAAAAAACATTTCGTGAACAAACACCTCCCCGGAGACTACAAATCAGTCCAGTGCCTTGTAATCAATATAAAAACCGATTCGTATAATTCTACAAAGAAAGTTATAGCAACGTTAGGAATAAATTTATTTGTATGCTACTACACGATTAATTGACTCTAAATAGCATATGTATGGAAAATAGTTAACTAATACAAGAAATTATCATAAAATTTCCAATTCATTAAAAACGGCCTTGAGGCCATTCGTGGCGCATGGGCACAAAGTGTGACTGTAAAATCGACTGGTTGTGGGCACGATTCCCACTCGAGGAAATGAAATATACATATATTTACATTTCTTCGATCTGGTGTTGAGGCAAAGCGCGGCGTTTAGTTCCGCTACTCAACACGCAATACCTCCAGAACTCGGCGGAAAGTGGGAAACGGAGTGTCTTAACACCAGGTTCCCTCTGCCAGCTATGTGCAATAAAAGTTAAAAGTCAACCGTAAAAAGAAAATCCTCATATTAATTAACAAACAATACTTTAAATTACTAGCTACATTAATTCACAATAATATCTCAATCATCAAACCATCTGCAATCCTAAACCAATAATCTAAACTAATACAAATGAAGCGTGGTGGTCGGATTATCGTCTAATCGGGGACGTTCAATCGTACTTCCCCTTATTTATCTTAGTTGGGCGCGGGCGTTAACAGGGAACCCTTGCGAATCACTTTGAATAAATCCACTTCATCAATCGTGGACCGCTACATTAATTTAGTGTAATGGGAAACAAATATTCAGGAACATCGTTTGTTTGTACTGCGCGCGTAATTGATAACCGACGACCTGTCCACCCTAGTTTGTTTAATGTGGTCAAGTGGCCTTTGGTGCTTTAAAAGCTTTGTTGTTCAAAAATATGATTAGTTTTTGTTTTATTTTGCGGAATGGTAGATCTCTAGTGGATAATACATACATACCCGCTCATAGCGGGGTACGTAGACGGAACCTGGGTACCTAGTGTTCCCATAAACACGCTTAGTTTTTCCCCTTTCCGCTTTACACCGCGCGTTGCCTCGTCGTTCCTGTAAAATGTTATAGAAACTAGTTTTTACCAGCGGTCTCATTCGCGTGGTTTAATGAAAAAAACCTGTGTCCATGCCAAATTCTAAATGGACTATTCAACACAAAATATCTTTTTCACTTCGAAGTAATTCCTAAGGTTAGCGCGTTCTAACAAACAAACTCTAGAAAAATTAAATTTAATTTCAAATGTTTAAATTCATTGACATTTACAATAGGAGTTTCACCTTCTAACTATAGTGGCTTAAACAATTATGAAAAATCGCCATGACTGTATTTTGGAATTTGGAAAGTATAATATTTTTATTATATTATATATTTTTATTTTTATTATATTATATATTTTTATTTTTATTTATAGTATTTTTAATACTCTGGTTACACATATAAAGCTAGAAGTGCAAAGATATACTTACGGTCTCTATAGATACAAAAGAGTTGGTTGCTCGTTTTTACCAAAATAAAGAATTGTACAGTTCCAACATAAAACGCAGGAAGCATTCTTACCACAATTCCTCGTGTATAAAATTTGTACAAGAAAATTTAAATGTATACGAGTAGTTATTTTTAAAATAAACATACGATTTTTTAAGGTTACATAAAGTAACATTGTATATTTTTTTGTATTTATACAGCAATACATACATATATATCATACTTTGAATATAATTTTTTATTGAAGAAAATTATTGACTATTTCGTTGATTATTATTATTAGTCGAGACAAAGCGCGTTGAGTTCCACCACTCAATACGCAATGCCCCCGGAATTCGGCGGAAAGTGGGGAACGGAGTGCCTTAACACAAGGTTCCCTCTGTCTACCCTGCTGTGTGCGGGATACAGCGTGAAGCTGTTTTTTTATTTATTTTTTATTGATTGTTTACATATCTACACAATTTCATATTAAAATGAAACTGTTTATGAAACGTATCTAGAGTGACAAGCCAAATTCTCTCCTTTATTAGCTACCTCTCTGTGATGTTGGTTTTAATTACTTTCAAACAAAATGTTTAACTTGCCTAAAATTTCATTAAAAGCGGTTAAAACTTCAATATACGTTCTAATGTATCCGAAAAACATACAAAAGTAACTTTTAACCATTTAAAATTTATTGTGTTTATAGGGTCCTTGTTAATGGAGAAACAAATTATTTCTGGCAGAAATTTGCCTTGTTCTTAAAATAATTGATATTTAACGATGGAACTCATTAGCTTATTTTTAGCGTTACGGACTTTTAACTTTTACTTACCTAAGAAATTGTTGTTTTTTTATTTGCTTCGGGTTGTTTCAGTAATTTAAAATCATCATCATCTGGAAAGTAAGACCAAGTTGGCCTCGAAGAAACTGAAGGTGATCAGCAGATACACTACTTCACGCCAAAACAACGATTGGCTGTGTATTGAGCACTATTTTCATCTCTGAGCTGGTGCACCCATATGCGTAGGAAGAGGGGGAGCCGAGTGAGCCGTACCTACCCTAGAAATTATATTTACTACAAAATTAACCCTGAACAATGAAAAAACAAATAACATTTATACGAACATACCTGTTCAAAGCTATAGTCCAGGCCCTTCCCAGTAAATATCTGTAGATACGCTAATGGGTGCACCACAGTATCAGCTTGACCTATTTGATCGCATACTACGTAGAGATGTTCGAATCGTTGAGGAACCAATGATCTGTGAAAGACTTGATACATTGGTTTTGCGTAGAGACGTCTGCGTGCTGTACGGTCTCTACCGCATATATCATGAGGAGTGCTCTTGGGAACAGTTTGACCTGCTACCTGCCGTCCAAGTTTCTAACCGCACAGGACGTCACAAACTCAAATACTATCCACACCATCTGGATACGTGACGCTCTACTACTGTGCGGATCCGTAGGAACTTCCTTCCAGGCTAGCAACGCTCCTGGGGCAACTGTGGCCGGCGATGATCACTTACTATCTGGTAACCTGTACCCTCGTTTGTATTTTCCGTAAAAAAATAAAAGGGAAAGTCGTATTACTATAAGCGAATATATTATAGCTCTATTTAAAAAAAATAACTACAAAACTATAAGATACTTATGAGTGACGAGAGCCCTAATTCATCCGCGTTAAAACTAAAAGGTTTTTTTTTGGTTTCACGCTGTATTCCGCACACCCCATATTATTATACTTCTATTCTCTTCTTATCGAATTCTGGAGGCATTCCGAGCAAGGAAATGAAAATATATCTTTAACTCTAGTGGGAATCGAATCTACAACCTGTCATCTACAGTTTCCCTACGTGACAAGCCACAAACTACAAAGCTACAAGTACAAGGTAACAAATAATATCATATATCACCATTTTCTGATAACTTCCACTACTATAGTGTATGTGTATGCGGTATACATATATAGTGGTAAATAATGAACTTCTCGCATTACTCATTAACTAGTTTACGTACGCTTTACGTCGCCCTTCATAGTGTCGTGGTAATGGTAAATAGGCCACCTGAGAACGGAACAACACTACTGATGGTAAATAATATTGTTATTTAATATACTGTATGTGGTATGAACTACTTTTGTACTTGCTTATTAACAGAAATGGTTATTATTTGTATTTTTATTTCAATTGAAATACTCATTGAAACCCAGTAAGAGTTCCTCATGTATGCAATTTAAATTTTTCGTTCCATTGAAAATGTTAATAAGTAATTAATAATTAGGAGGATTGTAGGTTCGAAGTGAAATATTTACTTAAGTTTATATTCATCCATTTCTCCGCTCTGGTGACGAGGCAAAGCGCGGCGTTGAGTTCTGCCACTCAACACGCAATGCCTCTAGAACCAGCAGAAAGTGGGGAACGGAGTGTTTAACACTAGGTTCCCTCTGTCTACCCTGCTGTGTGTGGGATAATTTTTTTTTGCAGCGTGAAGCTGAAAAAAAAATTAGGAATTTTAGTAATCGATATAATTTGCAAAAATCTATATATATATAAACATACGCACATTTTATATGCCATAATAAACTAAAAACGTAAAAAAAATCCATCGCACATAAAAATCCTAACACATTCACCTATGAACAGCAAAACATTTCCTTTGAATAAATATGTCTCAATGATATCATATAATACATATATGATTATAGAAAATATGAAAACAAAACACGAGCTCGCGTACACTTACAGAAGCGCCTGCAGGTGACAACCTCATTAATCCAGCTCTGTCAATGCTCCACTGCAGTTTCTTGTTACTCCGACGAATGAGATACGATGTATTGTACCTTCTCTGTTGAATATACATGGAGATTATAAGAGGAAATACTCTCTATCTTTCGTATTTTTTTTTATAATTCAGGATAAAACATTTAATATTAAAAATGTTGTTATTACAATCGTTTTTGTTCTCCATTCTTATAATTCACGATATATTAGTACTAAACATTTTGTTATTACAATCGTTTTTGTTCTCCATTCTGATAATATTTAACCTAAATTTGTATACCTAAATAAATAATTGATACAATTAGTAGTTGTACTGGATAATTGTAATAGTCCAGAAGCATAAATTCCCTTTTAGAAATGTAATCTATTTGAATATCTCCATTTTTAAACCCCACTTAGAGTTAACCACATTTAGATTTATGCGAAAAATCCCAAAGGCGATTTACCTACCTTGTTAAAACAGATTTATAGTGATTAATGGAAATATGCTAATATGAATTTACTTACCTTATCACCTTCATGATTATATTATATACTTAAATTGCTACGTAAATCAATAAAATATAAGAGAAAAGAGAAAGAAATAACAAAAACGACTGGACGAAGACCTGTGTTTTGTATAAAATTAAAATTACTAAGTACTATACACTAATATATAATAATTCGTACTAAAAATTTAAAAAAAAACACAGAAAACTAAAATCAGCGAATGATGAAATCGAAAAACCTATGTCTATAAGCAAATTTCGTATATTGCCATACTTTCCCAGGACGGCATTCACCACTGAATCGAATTTTTCCCCTATTAGGCTTTTTGAAGCAATCACCAAATCGCTGAACTAACAAGTTTATCGACCTCGATAAGGTTTTCTTTGTTGGAAAAGTAATCATAACACACTGCAATTTTTTTTTCAGTTTCACGTTTTCTCTCATAACAGGCTATTAGTAGCTAATGTGAAGACACTCCATTCTCCACTTTCCGCCAGAATTCGACAAACTGTATGTTTTAGAGTGGAAATTCAATATGGGGAAAATAAAAATACTACACTACATTAAACTCAATAGTAAGTTTATTGGTCTTATTTCTATCACATTACAAGATAGTACAGCACTTTATTGATGTCAATAGTAACGTATGTACCTACTACATAGCTTGAATTTCCTTCTGTTTCGTTTTCTTCTGTTTTCCTTGAATTTTCTTCTGTTGTTTTTTTTCTGTTTCAACTTATCTGTATTAACGAGACGCGAAGACCCACAAGTACTCATTGCCTTGAGAAATGCCTTATCTTATGATAATAAATCTCATAGATAGAAAATCTAGGCTGACAGGAGTCAAGAGGAACTTATCGCATTAATAAAAAAAATCAGCTTCATGCTGTATCCCGCACACAGCAGGGTAGCCAAAGGGAACCAAATGTTAAGACACTCCGTTCCACATGAGGGAAATTGGGGCACAGGGGCACAAGTGTATGAAACGCGACTGGTTGTGGGTTCGATCCCCACTCGAGAAAATGAAATATTTAATATTTTTATTTCCTCGCTCTGGTGTCGAGGCTAAGCGCGGAGTTGAATTCCGCCACTAAACAAGCAATGCCTTCAGAAATCGGCGAAAAATGGGGAACGTAGTGGTAGGTAGTAATTACACTAACAAAACCACAACAAAATCAAATTAAATTAGCTATTACAAACAATAACGGCCGCTTAATGAGAAATGCTTGATAATTATTCATTTTAAATAATTACATTGAAACGTAAACCCTAAAATTAATTGCTAGATTCATTCTATTCTATACAATTTTATTCGTTACCCGTAGAACTATTAACAAGCGAAGTGTTTTAAGATACATTGTGAAAATAAAAGGAAACAAGAGCGGGCAATATCCTCTAATGGCGTCGAATTTTTCTCACTAAGCTTAATTTATAAGAGCTGTAACATGTGTCGAGGCGAGAGATTAAAAGTGTAATTTCCGATGGCCACGCCGGCACTTCCTTCGGACACACTTCGGACGTCAGGGTATGATGTATTATCATTAACGTTGCTGACTGCTGCTTACGGTCGTTACTTTTTTGGCCAAAAAGTAAGCATATAGTTAACCTATTTTTTTATATTGAAAATATAAATTAGTAAAGACTTCTTTATGTAGGTATAACAAATTTAAATGATTGAAACTTAAAAAGATATTTGAAAGTTTCTGTCAGAATTGAATCATATTTTCAAGATACTTTAACAATATTTACAATACGACAAAAAATATATATTAAAAGTGCAGCAGGGTAGGCAGAGGGAACCTAGTGTTAAGACATTCCGTTCCCCACTTTTAGTGCGAATAAATTATAATTAAGCGATACATCTAGTATATTTTAAGTTTGTTAAAACCGCACTAATTACCAAATCTCTATCTTACATTAACTTTTAAATATTAAACGTTAAAGCTTAAAATGTTGCGTAATAAAAAAAATAGGTAACAATAAATCGTAAGCTACCATACTCCAGGGGAGGTGCTAATGGTGGATTCACACATAAATAAGCGATGTCTACAAACGGAACAAAACCTCTTGTTTTATGGCAGACATTCAAACGGGCGCAGGTACGAGGAAATGCAAATAGAAGTGGTTTTTCTATCAGGAAATATTGCTTTATATGAACAGGAGGTTATGGTTATTTATTTGTGTTCTCCTATACATGTATGTATGCTATAATAGCATAATAAAATGGTTATTTAGCAAAGTAAAATGGTTATTTTCTAGCTTCACATTTTCGGATACAGCAGGATAGCGATCGAGAGCGTAGTGTCAAGACATTTTTTTATATTTAAAATTTAAAAAAATAACAAATTAAAGAACAATTTTATTTATTGGAGAACAATTTAATGTAGGTATTCGCTATAATTAGCTTTAGCTCGAATAGCTCATATGATAATTCACCAATGGATCCTGCAAAGCCATTAGTCATCATTCCACTCGCCCGTGTGCCTGGCATAACTTTAGCTGGTCTTGGATAGCATTTGTATAAACGTAAATGTATAAGTAATGCTAGGATGTGTAATTATACATTATTTCCACGTAACGCGTTCACCTAATGTCTCCCCCGAGGTAGGCAGACCGATTCCAAATGCTTTATGTTCCAGTACAAACAAACTCTAGATTTAAACACGTATTGCGGTTGCAATAAAAATGTTTGTTATGTTTTGTTCTCGAACCAGTTAAGTTACTTTCTTATTGACTTAACTAAACCAATTACTTAAGTGGAATGAAATACTGGAACTGTAAACTTTTAGTGGTGATTTTTCGATAGATTTTTTTTTAAATTAACTTAATATTATAGTTAATTATATAATTTCTAAATTAACTATTAAAGTACTTACATAATTGTAAGTATTCACGTCACACTTCTCTTTGAATTATTCGACATCACCAAGTTTAATGCAGTAGTAAACCTACCCCATTAACCGGAAGTACCCCATTCCCTTTCTAGTGTCGAAATACGCATAATTTGGCCATTTATTAAAAATAATAAATGGCCATTTTTTTTTGAAGTAATAGTTGAAATACGATTTTCAGGAAATCTGAGCATATGGTTTGAATTTCAACTCAATATCTCCAAACGTTCCTGAGATAAAGGCTCTTGACAGACAAACAGATGAACGAACAACAAACTGATCTCCTACGTATTCATTTTTTTCTAAAAAGGTTTGAAACCCCAAAAACCACCCTATTTAATAAAACAACCACAAAAAATTTAAGTTCGACTTTTTAATATTTTATCTTTTAGTAAGCTAAGTAAAGTAGGTACTATATATATTTATGCTCTGATACTAAGTTTACTTCGTCTGTAAGTTAATTTCAATACGTCGAAGGATACGACGGAATGGGGGCATCGATTCTAAAGAACAACTTTCTTAATTAACGGATGAGTGTAATTAAGTTACGAACAAAGTGTCACTTCTAGTGTTGTGACTTTGTTTTTATATGAAAAATTTTTATATTTTTTTATATTAAATAGGTTATCTTAGTTAAAGCTATTAAGTGATAATATAATAAGTATGTTAATTATCTGTAGTGTCTCAAAGATGAATAGTAGAATCTGGAATTACTTTTTTAGTTAAATATTTTAATTGCCTATTTTAAGCTAGCAAATTTTAAATGAATTTGTTTGTTACAAGCAATATTTAATTAAATTACATGTAAGGAACACAACGTTCCCAAAAATCTTAACTACTTAATTGTACTGTAAGTAAGTAATTAAAATATTAGGTATACAGAAAAAGTTATATTAAACAAATTACAAGATACTACGTTTCACCCCTAATACTTCCAATCAATGTAGAAATTAATTACGATGTTCAATCATAGCATTGTTTTTATCAAACGAGGTATATGTATATTATGAAGATAGAATATTGAGTTCAGGCCACGACCTCGTGGCGCAGTGGCACAAGCATGCGACTGTAAGCGTGTCGGGTGGTAGATTCAATTCCCACTTAAGGAAATTTAATATTTTCTTTTCCTTGCTTTGGTAACGATATAAACACGACGTAGAGTTTCACCACTCCACACGTGATGCCTGCAGAATACGGCGGAAAGTATGGAACGGAGTGTCTTAACACTAGGTTCCCAGGTTTCCTCTTCTTACCCTGCTATGTGCGGAATACAGAATCAAATTAAATTAAAAAAAATATTATAAAATTTAAAATAGCTTCACGCTGTATGCCGCATGTAGAAAAAACCTATTATAAAGACAATCCGTTCCCGCTTTACGAAATATTGCATGTTGAATTGTTGACTTGTTGAGTGACGCCGCGCAGTCTTACTACCAGAACTACCAGAACGGAGAAATGAAAAAAATCCACAAGTGGAAATCGAACCCACGATCGTTGACTCTGCACTCGGAATATTGTTAAAAAGGATTAACTTTTTTCATTGAGAAAAATAAAGTTAAAGTCTTATTATGATAGTTAACAGGGGGAACTTAGCGACATACCAAGACATACCACTTAAATTTACTCCCTCCATCTAAGCATACCATCTAAGTGTATGATGAGCGATCTCTTGTTGTTATATTCTCGTCTTATCGAATGTTTTTATTTTATCATTTATTTTATAAGATTTTATCGTGCCATTAATACTTCTTTTTCTTCTTTATATTAAGTAAGATTGAATTTTACATAAAACGAGATAAAAAACTTTTTTTTAAATTATTCATTTATTACTCTTAACACCAGAAAAAAATACAAAAAAGGAATTAAAAATGAAAACAAAAAATTCGTAAAATATCAGTGTTTTATTTTCTTTCTCGATACACTAGCAACTGGTTCTGTTTCATACTCGATCTCCACTCGAGGTTTCTTGCTCGGTATCTTAACTGATATGTCCTGTAAAAAAAAATATTATTGCGTTAAATTGAAATAATCATAGAAATTGGTTTAGAATTTAGAAAAAATATAAGTTAAGAACAAACAATGTATAATTTGAATTCGGCGGAAAGTGGGGAACGAAAATGTCTTAATGGGAATGTATTGTTTTAACACTAGGTTCCCAGGCTCTGCTTAACCTGCTGTGAGCGGGATATAAATGCACAATAAGTTTGCGCATAACTATGACGATTGTAATAACTAAACCACTGGTTTATAGCTTCAAACTTTATGACACACATGACTAACTACGTAGATTTAACCTAGTGTAAGACTCTCAATTCTCTCTTAAAACTGTAGAAACCATCTCTACAAAAATACGCAAAAATAAATTAAAGGCAACAATAATTTAATTTATTCATAATACCTCTATATCAGATGTCTCAGATTCAAAATCACTTTCCACATCGGCACCTTCTCTTCTTCCAGATTCACTGTCCTGTAATAAGAACGCATTAGAAAAAAAAATATTTAAACTAGTTGAATTATTACTTTTAGTTTTAAGTTGTGTTATTCAATACGCAATGCAACACAATATTTGAGGACACAATATCTTAAAAATGGGGTCCTCTCTGCCAACTCTGTTATTATAGTTTTTAAATGCAAATCACAAATTAATATTAACAATTTATTATTTGTTTATGTGACAAACATAATTAGCAATAAATTAATTGTGAATTTAGTTTTGTGTAATTTACAATAATTTATTGTTATTTGTGATTCCCATACATATTAATTGCAATAATAATTTGGCTAAATTTGCGTGCTATATACGAGATAGAGCTAGAAGCTGTAAAAAAATAAAATATTCATATATTAAACCTACCACATCACTCTCCATGTCAGTGTCAGCTTCAACAAATTCATCGACTTCTTCAACATTCCTCTCCAATTCCCTTTCTAATTCTGGCTCAAGCTCCCTTTCGTCTTCATCGTCAGATTTCTCACTTTCACTTTCTCCAGAAACTTCTTCAGCTTTCAGTGCAGCATCAAATGCCATTTGTGGGAAATTGTAAATGTCATTGTACTAGAAAAAATTTAATATATTTACATTCTTGCTGTGTTATAATTAACATGTATGTAACAACACAAGATAAATCACTCAAAGTGTAGTGTTTCCAACACTAGGCTAATATTAAATTAATATTATAAATTAATATTTCCAGGCTAAATGGTTGAGTGATATTACAAGCAAGTAGTAGCAATTTAATTCCATTTATTTAACATATACTTACAGTTCCCTTCTTTAATCTTTCCAATAGTTGTTTTTCTATAGCATTATCAATCCTTGCAGCTACAAGTGCTTTTTCTTCTCTTCGTCTTTCACGTCTTTCTATCTTACGTTGTATGGGAACTAATTCTTTCCTATAATATTTTTTATTTTGTAATAAAGCAGTATTATATATTATTATATTTATATGTGCACATAGTATGACTGTAGGAGACTGGTTGTAGGTTGGATCCCCACTTGAGATGAAATATTTACTTAAATTTATAACCTAAGTCCTCCACTTTCTCCCCTAATTGGGTCACTAGACCTTGGTGCAGGGGCATAAGTGTGCCACTGTAAATGTGATGGTGGCGGATTCCTACTTGGGGGAATAAAATGTTGAGTGGTGGACTCTATAGTCACACTTTGTTTTACAAAGTGAAGAAAAAAAAAGAATTCTATCTTCTGGATGTAACTATCCTTTTAGAGACACTGTCACACTATGCCACAATGTTTTTAATTATTTATTTTCTTTTTTTTAACAGTTATCCAGATAATACCCTATTTTAAAATTTGTGTATTATGTAATTAGGAAATACTCTCTGAATATAATATATGAAGCCTAAAAATAGGTGGCATGTGTAATCATATTAAATAGTAACTAAGACAAAAAAGTACTTACACTCTTCTTAATTTCAATTTTCTCATCCGTATTAAATACTGTGTAATTTTAACAAATCTTTGTTTGCATTTTGCTTTAATGAAGGCAGGCCAATAAAGCAAATTTTCATTTATCTGATATATAGCCTTTTCAAAATTTCTAGAAAGCTTTACTTTTTCCCACTGTTTAGCCGGAAACATTACCCTGTAATAATATACATGCTTCTTATAGATAAATTTGCTACTATAACATTATTTTTAAAGAATATACATGATAATACAATGAAAGTACAAGTAACCTAAATGAAACTCACCTTTCTGCAGTTTTCATGTACAAGTAAATAATGCCATTTTCTTCTCTAATAGTTGCATATTTGCTGTTTGCAAGAGGGCATGAAGACCGGCTGCATAAGCCTGTGAGGTTATATTCATTTCTACAAAAGTGTTGTGTTTTTGTTCTGTAAATGAATAATTTTAGTAAATAATTTGTCACTAACTATCAGCTATTACCAATACTTTTAAATTATAGTACACAGAAAGTACTTACGTTACTTTATGGGAACAATGTGTTTTGTTGATAATCGCCCAAACAACCTAAAAACAAACATTTTATTCTTAAAATAACGCTATCAAGAATAATTTTATTATTTAATATGCTTTACTTATTTACTTACGTCATCGTGCTGCATTGTAATTCAAAATAATGTTAATAGATAATGAATAACAGTATTCCTTAAAAATTTCTATAATACACAGCACACATGGACTCAGTAAATGACAAATTCATTCAAAATCATACTTCATAGGTTGTCAACGTCGAAATTCGGAATGACACCGGTCAGTAGGGATGTCTGATGATCATCGATTTTCGATGAACATCGATGTTAGCAGTTGAAATGTCGATGTTTTAACATCGATGTTGCATTAACTAAAATATCGTAACATCGATGTCAACAGGCACATATAATCGTTATTTAATCACCTACACGTGTTTTCAAAATCATTACTTTTACACTTAACAGTGAATTGACAAAAAATGTTAGGACATATAATATATTTTCAGTCCCTAATGTTTTAAATGTTCAACAACTATTTTATTCTTGTTTTAATTAAATAGTAGTTTTATATTGTAGTTGTTAGGGTTCCGTACCTTTTAAAGAAAAAAGGAACCCTTATAAGATCACTTGTGTGTGTTGTCCGTCTGTCTTTTTCTCCTTCATCTCAAGAAGCTTCGAAAAGCCGAATTGAAATTCAAAACATTTACTCAGATCTATGGCCCCATGATTTCCTAAAAAAAAGTATTTCTAAACTTATTTAAAAAGATATATAGCAATTTATATCGCATAAAGCGCTTTTTTCGCTTGTACTGCAAAGGGGATTAAAATTAATGAGATACTTTCGGTTGACCTAGAATTATGAAATTTGGCAGTTAGCATCTACTTGTAGTATTAGCTTAGGAAAAAATCTTAAAGCAATACATTTGTGATTAAATCCTTAAAAATAATAGCCTTAAAAGGAGGTGGGGCTAAATTTGGTTTTAAAGCCGCTAGTTCAAGTGAGGTATCAGATGAAAGGGCTGTGGCTAAGTTAAGTTTGAATTTCAAAAGAGCTCGAGACCTCCAATTTTTGTGCGAACCCGGGCGAGTCTGGTTTTTTTATTTATTGATGAGAATTGGTTCAAAAAAATATCGATGTTCACTGACATCGATATTGGCTAACATCGATGTTTTTCTAATAAATCAATATTATGATATCGACAAATAAAAAATATTTAATAAGGTGAATGTAGTGAATATAATTAAAACAAATTAACCTAATATGTGCTCAACAATCGTAATCCATAAAGCATAGTAATTAATTAATGACTTTATCTACTAGAGAAAGTTATGTTTGTCTATGGGTCTTAAAATAAAATTGAAATTGGCCGTTGGGTATTTTATTTTGGTGACGGCCTGTGTTCTGTGATGGATGTTTCGCGTTTGTGATTTTAATTTATAGAATATTTGCAATGCATAGAACCGATACATTGTTTTAAAGAAATATAATTTAGTTTAAGTTAGTTAAGAAGCATATAAAACTTATTGACGATGAGTGATAATATTAAAGTAGTTGTCAAAGTCCGGCCTCTTATTTCTCGTGAAATAGACGACAAGCTCTCTTACCAATGGCGCGTAAACAATAATACTCTTTACCAATTAGACCAAAATGGAAGAGATTGCGGATCAGCGTATACTTTTGGTAAGGAAACTCTTTATTAGTAGCAATTCGGCTAAATGGGGTGGCTTTGTATATTTTGTTTGTTTCTTAAGCAATACTATCCAACTATATGCGCATTGTTATACGTCATAATGAAGGTCGCAAATTTTTTGCTGTATTTACTTTTCAGACAAGGTATATGACAAAGATACAAAAACGAGCAATGTTTATAACGATGTTGCGAAGCCAATTGTCGAGGCCGCAACCGCCGGGTTTAATGGCACCATCTTCGCATACGGCCAAACATCCTCTGGCAAGACCTATACTATGACAGGAACAGATGATGCTCCTGGACTTATACCACTGGCTGTGCTTAATTTATTTGATATAATTAAAAAAGTTCCAGACAGAGACTTTTTAGTGAGGTAATTTTTTTATATTTTCTTAATCATTGAGACTAGGAAATAAAATAAAGTAACGCTGTATCCTACTCATAGCAGGGTAGGCAGAGGGAACCTAGCGTTAAGACACCCCATTCCCCACTTTCTGCCTAATTCTGGAGGCATTGCATATCGAGTGGCTAAACTCAACACCTCGACACCAGAGCGAAGAAATGTAAATATAAACATAAATAAATATTTCACTTGGGAAATAAAACTTCTGTTATATTCAAGTTTCACAAAAGAAAAAAAATATTATAAAAGAACTATTTAACTAAAGTTAAATAAAACTTTAATATATTCTGAAACAGATATAATTATATTACATATTTTTCTGCTACTGCAGAAACTATACAAAAACTTATATATTTCATAACAGAATTTTTCAAAAATTCACTACACACTAATTTTCTTGTCCATACTATGATATATGAAAGGTTTAGTTAGAGTGTAGCTTAAAAAAAAACTTTGTTCCAGAGTATCCTATGTGGAGATATATAATGAGACACTAATAGATTTACTTAATATAAAGAAAACAGTAAAAATAAAAGAAACATTTCATGGAGTTAAAGTGGATGCCACTTATAAAGTCACTAGTTCACCTGAGGAGGTGCTCGAGCTTATGAGAGAGGTGAATATTAGCTTATATTATATTTACCAAATTTTTGCTTCTTTTAATCTTTCCCTGTATTTATAGAGCTCTTATTGTGCAGTTGCTATAAATAAATTCCTTTCCTTGCAAATTTCCAATATAAGATTTTAATTTTTTTTAATTTCAGGGCAAAGCCAACAGGCAAACAGGATCTACAAATATGAATGAAGAAAGTAGCAGATCTCATTCTATATTTCAAATTGTAAGTAACTACCAGTGCAGCTTATAATATCTACAATTTATTTAAATTTTTACTTTTAAATTTATATTTTTGTTTTAATGTTGCTTAGTATAATTAGTAAGGTTTTTTACATATATTTTGTTGACATTTGAAATAATGTTGAAGCTGTTGTGGCAACACATACTGAGCCTAAGTGTGAATGCGATGGTTATGGCTGTGTTAATACCCACTTGGGGAACTATTTATTTTCATATCCTCACCCTGATAATGAAACAAAGCACAACATTTGGTTTCGCCACTCAACATGCAATATCACGAAGATTGGTCATGTGTGGGGAACGGAATGGCACTATGCTATCCCTCTGCCTACCATGCTATATGCGGAATATAACAAGGGCATTAAAACTTTTTTTTTTCAATCTTTAGACAATAGAATCTCGTGAGCACATCGAAGGTGAAGAAGAAGTGGGTTCGGTAAATGTATCGCAACTTAATCTAGTTGATTTGGCTGGCTCAGAAAGATCAGGACAAACGGGAGCTACAGGCATTAGGTTCAAAGAGGGAACTCATATAAACAAGTCATTGTCAGCTTTGGCATTAGTTATTAAACAGTTATCTGAAAGCCCTTTAACTGCACATAAGTAAGTTTTTAAATATTTTTAAAGAAACTCATAAATTATTACTTATCTAGGTAACATTAATTCATGTTTCTATTAAATAATGGATGTAAGTGATGTAATAAAACAATCACTCCACAATTGTGTCTTATATAACAAAAAATGGAAAATCAGTTGCATCACTATATATTTTTGATCTAGTTCTAGTCTATAGTTTAATAAAAAACTTTAGGCAAATTAAAAAGAAATGCTTTTTGGAATAACAACCAAGCTATTTTTTTTACCTTGGATTTTTTAAATTAAAATATTGTTTTACACAAATGATTCCAACCAAAATTATTTCTTCAATAAGGATTTCCCATTTCCTTATTTAATATTTCTTTATTTGAAATTTCCTTATAATTTTTTTCATATAAATCATTTTATATATAACACTAAAAATTAACAATTGAATTTTTAAAACATCCACTGTAATGTATATCATAGGCAAGACTGCCACTACTAATATGTAAACCTTTATCTATTATCTACAATAAATTCACATTTCAAATTGTTTGAAGATAATTTATATATTATAAATATAAATATCCATCGAAATGGCCTAACCAAAGCATATTACATATATTTACTGTACAGTACAGTAGATAAGGCCACCCTGTTAGACTTTCTGAACTTTGGCACACTGTTCACTCTGGAAGAAATCAATCAAAATAATAAAAATACTAAAATCGAATTTGCTCAGCCATTGTAAAATGATCTGTAAATATTGTAATTAGGGAATCAATATACAACGAAAAAAAAAAACAAGTGTCAAATTCCCAGGAACAGCATGTTATTTTTTTCAAAAACTAAAAAATAAATAAAATCATTACTTAATGGCCTGTGATGTATAGCATATTATAATACTAGTTATATTTATATTTCTAGAGGTTGTGGTTCGATTCTAGTGATAGGTCATCACATCATATATTTTTTTTACTAACATACAGAGCGGCTCCTTTTACCTTAACAAATGGTGTTTTATTTTACAACGATAATTTTGTTTGTGAGCGAAGCGAACAGGAGGCGAAGCATACATTTCCTTTCTTATTATTATATTTTAAAAAACCTTTTAAAATAAACTTATGCCACTGTACTTTAAGAACCTTGTCAATTACTAATTAATCTTTCACATTATATGATAACATAATTTCATATTTTCAGGCACGTGAACTATCGTGACAGCAAATTGACACGGATATTACAGAATTCTCTTGGTGGTAATGCTAAAACGAGTATAATATGTGCTGTGACTCCGGCCGCCGTAGAAGAAACTATATCTACCTTGCAGTAAGTGTAGTATTTTTGATTTTTTTGAAAAATATTTCTTTTTTTTTTTATAGATTCATGATGTGTATCCCTCATAAAATAGGATAGACACAAGGATCTGAGTGTTAAGACACCCCATTCCTCAATTGCATTGCTTAATTTTTGGGCTTATTGAGTAGTGGAATTTAATGTTAAGCTTTATTTTATTACCAGAGAAAATAAAAATAAAAAATTCTCTCATCGTGGCGCAGCGGAATAGTGTTTAACTAAAAGCTTCAAATAAATATATATTTATATTTATGTAAAATAATAATTTAGAGAAAATGTTGAAAAGTTGTGATTGATTGTAATTATTTTTTGAGCTCACTCATAAGCTTCCTTAAGTAACTGACTGATAACCTTCTTAAATATTTTTTAATCCCTTTTTCATGTTTATATTAGTGAGGCCTAAATATCAATAATATTGTTATGAACGAAATAAATTGGACTATAATCATTTAAATATAACAAAGACATTTAGAATTTCTGTAATTTAAGCACAGTTTTTATCTCATATTTTTTCTTAGAAATCTTATTAATTAAAAATAATATTCAATTATAATTCAAGTCTACAACAATTATAACAGCAAAAATTTCTAATATTACATTTTTTTGTATGATTTTTTATAGATTTGCAAATAGAGCTAAAGCGATAAAGAACACTCCAGCTGTCAATGCGGTGGCAACAGATGCTACGATGATACAATCACTTACAAAACAACTATCCTCGCTTAAAACACAGTTGGAAGGCAAAAAGACTGTTGAAGTTAGTATAGTTTTTGTTTTTTAAGTACTTATTTCTATTCATTCTTCTAGTCTTTTTAGAACTGGAGCTTTTTCTAAAGAACTACTATTCCTATATAGATATAGTTCCTGTGTGTTTATGCATAATAATATGTTACACCACTCTGTATTTTAAGTTTGTTTATACAGCAAAGAAATAAATATTTTGTTTTTTAATAATTTTCCAGGCGTGATTCCTTCACTTATAAACTTGTATTAAAAATAGATGCACATATATTTGATAATATTTTTCTGAATTTATTCTTTTACAGCAAGACAACTTTAAACTCCAAAAACAAATAACAAGACTACAAAAATTGATATTAAACGGATTCGCCGAAAGAACAAGTACAGATCTATTAAGTGGTGCAAGAAGAAAGTTGCAACCACCTCGGCGAATGACAATATCAACATTGCATCCAATTCAAGAAGATCCATTACCAGCTATGCCCAATTTTTGTACACCTAGTCTTCAATATATGTAAGTTAAAAAACAGCTTCACACTTAAAACATTATTAACAAATAGCATTATTTGTTATCTATTATCTATATTTATATAAAAGAAGATGTTCCCACTAACTGAGGTAAGATGCATGCACAACCGTAACCACTGATAGTAGAAACGTGAAATTTGTGTGTTTCATGGTTTTTTAGAATTCACCTCCTAAACTGAAAATAATTTCATAAACATATTTAATAAATATTTGTATAGTTGAAGCGGGTGAAGCAGCCCAGGTCGGCCAGTTAATACTTATTTTTGTTTGGCTTCGCTTTTTGCTTATTTGGATAGAAGATTACATTTTTATATTTTTGTAGATATTCTGATAATATTGATATATTATCAGTATATGACATATACATACAGTAATACTACAGTATACTCTTAAATACTATTTATTGCAATATTAATAATTTCCTTTGGTAACTTTTTTTTTTATTTAATTATTTATTTTAATTAAATAGTTAATATTTTGTCTAATGTTAACTTATTTTATTTGTTCGTTTCAATTACTGTCGTATTTTGTCTAATATTAAGTATTACATTTCCCTTATTTATGTCCTACTTATTATTCTTCTTTGGCTTATTTTAATTATTTAGGTTTATATATTCTTACTGAAAAATTGAAAATAGTGTCATAAATATATTGAATAAATATTCATATAGTTCAGGTTTCCATATTATACCTTGTCACATATCTTGAGATAATGATGAACTGGCAGTAATTCTCATTCTTTTTAATTTTAAAATTTTAAATGTCAAAGTCTTAGAAGAATATCGTGGTCAAAATTTTTGACAGCTAATGTTGGAATAGTTTAGCTTTTCATTTTATTTGCTATTTAGTGATTCTTATATTTGACATATTTGAATAACAAATAGAACAAAATAATATACGTAAGCGTGTGATGCCATAACCATACTAAGAATTATTTTTATAAATAAAGATATTAACAATTTATTTCAGTCCACTATCACTGGCAAGCGGTGTATCAGACTTCCAACCGATACAAGGCGCGTGCAGCCTGTCCAACGTGACCGAGGAGCCCCGCCTTGTAACGCCACCGCCGTACAAGAAAGTTAATTTTAACGACGAAATCATTGAATTGAGTAAGTTTAAAATTAAGATTTTGTTCTTTTGTACGACATTCGTGTTTTAAAGCTATGTACAATGAATTTTTTTTGTTATAAAGTGAAAATCTCATTTGTTTCTTTCATTATAATATTCAGAATATAAAGAGTAATAAGAGAGATGAAATATAAAAGAAACAATCATGACGCCTACATAATATTACAAATACAAAAGAAAACAATGATTTTTTTTCATTATAAAGGTCAATGAGCAAAAAATTTGAGAATACACAGAACATATAAACACACAAATTATGTTACTTATTAAGCTTCACGCTCTATCTCTACCTAGCGGGGTAGTCCTAGAGAACGGAGCCTCTACATACCTCTTTTGCCTCGTCCACAGCATCAACCACTTCATACATGCCCCCCGTTATATTAACCAGTATGAGAAAACGTAATTTTTTTTTTAACATAATATAAGTTCCTATGTTCCATTCAACACAAACATTTTCATTTTGTTTACAACTAAAACTTAACTAGGGAATAAAAGAAAGAATTTTTAGTTTTTTTTTTAAACGTCCTTATAGAAATGCGAGTGACACCCACATTTACTAATAAAAAATCCTTTAACAGCTGATTAGATAAAGAAAATATTCGACTTTTCTGTTATTTATATTTTCGTTCAAAATTTCTCCTATAAATTCCAAACAAAATAACCTATCACTATGGTGAATTTCTCTACTTATACTCTTTCATTTTATTAAAGCAAGGACGCCCAATGTCCTTTGCCAAGTAAATTAATTATTTGTCTACTGTTTGCATTTTTATAGTTATTTTAGTGTTAGAAAAGTGTACTTGTATACTAGAACAATATTTATTTTCATATTTTTTTAAGTTTTTTTATGCACTTTATGTAGTATGTTAAATGTTCATAGCATGTTTTGTGTACTGTATTGTAGATAGCGACGACGACACATCATCAGATGTACAAACCTGTTCCCCATACCATAAATGTTATAGTGAGTATATTTTGCTATATTATTTTGCGTGAAGCTGAAAAAAAAATATTCTATAGATTTGTATTTGATTGTATTTGTTATTCATATAAGTAAGAAGTTGAAGAGTAAGTTTGTTGTAAGATATTCTTATATAAAATTGTCTATTGCCATCATTTTAGAGCAAACGGATTATTAAATATGTATTATGGTTATCATTTTCATTCAGCAAATGTTTTTGATATGACAGTTAGACTCCATACATACTGAAGTATTGAATTGAATTTTTATACGTTCAAAATTGGTAATGCCCAAATTGGTAGGAATGAATGATTTCCCTAGTAAGTGCTGGATAAACTGTTAAGCTGAAAAAAAAGTAAAATTATAAAAATAAACTTATATCTAAAGTATATTTCAGATTCATCTAAAACACCACCATGCATATTAAGGAAAACTGCGAAACAGGCTGAGAAGAATTTAAAAGACATTGTGGAACTTACTGAGAGGGAAAAAATCTATACACCAAACATTGTTAGTATAAATTATTAATAAATGTTTGTTTATTTATAAATTAATGTGAAAAATATAGTTTGGACTGGTGAGGCACAGCGGCACAGTAACTGACTGTACAAGCAACAGTAGTGGGCTGTATTGCTACTCAAAAGAATTCGATTATTTCCATTTCCTAATATATAGCTACTAGTGGGCCCGGACGCGGCTACGCCCGCGAAAATATAAGCCTAAATAATTAAAATAAGTTAAAAAATAATAATAAGTGGTGATTTATTATTAGAAAAAATATCTGAGTAACCGAAATGAACAAACAAAAGAAGTAAAAGTAACTAAAGGAAATTCTTTATATTAGAAAAAGTACCTAAAGTTTGCCGTGCGCGCGTACTAAACATTTTTCTATATTAAATAATTATTAATTTTTGCGAACAATATTAAATAAAATCTCAAATGATTAAAATTACGATATTTTAAGTGTTTAACATCGGTATAGATAACTGAACTGAGATAAATTAATTATAAGCAGCAAATAATTACATAAAAATTAACAGTAATTCGAAAATATATAAAAATTTACAAAACCATCAAAGTCATCTGCCCATTCGCGTCGGTCATACTCATAGGCTAAGTCATTTGGAATCAGTGATATCTCATTAATTCTTTATTAGAATGTTATACAGTAAACTATAATTTCCATCTAGATGAAATGCTAAAAGTGACTATTATATTTATTTACATAAGGATGAATATCAAATTATAGAAATAATCTAATTTTTGTTAATGTATACAAATCTATATCGGCGCGCGCAAACTCATTTTGGGTGACGTTTTCTTAAAACAACAAACTTTGCAAATCGTTGCTTAGCAACGGCGGTTGTTATAAACATGGCGGAATAAATTGCATGTCAAATTAATAAGTATTTTAATATATTGGTATATATCGAAAATATTACAAATATGAGAAAAAAAAAGTATCCTATGTTCATCCCGAGACCCTCAAGTGTCTCTATACGTTACACGTATCACAATAGAATTAGCGGTTTGTCCCTGATTGCGTAAAAGACAGACAGACAGAGTTACTTTCGAATTTATAATATAGGTATGGATAGCATAACTCTGGTAACACGATTAAGCGCAACAGAGATCTACCTCTTCACAAACATTGTTTTAAATTCTGGCAACAAGTGGAGAATCAAGTACCTGGACTCTCTCTTGTATAAGGGAACCAGCGTGAAGCTGAAGATAAAAAATAATTAATATATTGTGTGATAAAGTTACAGGCTCTCGATTTTTCTATAACAAAAAATCTTTTATTTTAGGTGGAATTACTTGAAAAACTGGAAAACAAATCGGTAAGAATCGCCGAATTGCAGGATGAATTGACAAAATTAGAAGATATCAGCAAAGAAAAAGATAATGTTATGGACAGACTAAAATCTAACATACATACTGCTGAGGAAGAAATCAAACAAATAACTGCTGCTAAAGTGACTAAGTTTATTGCAAATTATTTTTATTAAACATAATTTAATCAATCAGCTTCACGCTGTATCCCGCACGCGGCAGGGTAGGCAGAGAGAACCTAGTAATAACCTCTGTTCCCCACTTTTCGCCAAATTCTGGATAGCAAAGTTTCAATTTCAGTTTACTTACTAAATTATTCTATTATAATATCATTTATATGGAAAATCGAAAATCTCGATACACCTCTGAATATAAAAATGAAGAGCAGCAATTTTAACAGACATATTTTTTTTGTGTCCGGAACAATATTTTCACTATAATTTTTAAAGTAAAAACAAAAAAAATTTTTTGGCCCATCTTTATGTATATATTGATTTATAGCTTGTAGATCTATAAGTAAGTTTATTATATTAACATAACATATCATTTGTACACCAACCAATATCCATAATATGTTCTTTGATCGTTTTTATGATAAGGATTACCTGGAAGAGATTTCTTCCAGGTGATCTGTGGTGCTAAGGTCGCCTTTACGCCATTTTTCATTTGTTTTATCTTGTAATTGTTCTATGTTTAAGTTGGTGTAATAAAATATTAAAGAAATAAAAAAAGTTATCTTTAATAGATTACATCGAAAATAAGTAATGTTTTTGAGGCCAGTCGTGGCACAGAGGCACAAATGTGACTGTAAAATTGTCTGGTTGTTGGTTCGGTCTCCACTTGAGGAAATGAAACATTTACTTAAATTTTTATAATTTCATTTCTTTGCTCTGGTGTCGAGGCAAAGCGCGGCGTTGAGTTCCGCCACTCAACACGCAATACCTCCAGAACTCGATGAACGGAGTGTCTTAACACTAGGTTTCCTCTGTGTACCCCAGTGTGAATGGGATAGAGCGTGAAGCAGATTTTTTTTCACTAATGTTGAATTATAATAAACAAATGACGCTACAATATACTATATTATACCTTTATATTAAAGGTAATTTATGCAATATATTTTATATTATTCTTATAATTTCTGAAATTAAAAAGAAATATTTAAATTACAGGCGGAATTAGAAAAAGCATGTAAAGAGTATAACACAAAACTAACTGATTGGGAAGTCAGTTATGAGACGCTTAAGAAAAAATCTAAAAGTAGGGAAGATGACCTACTATCTGTGATACAAGAACATGAAAGTAAAAAGAAGCGTGAAGTTATCGGTATGTTAAGCTAGTTTATTACTGAAATATAATTAATTTATAATGAAAAAGATTAATTTTAATGAAATAAAATTACATTCAACAACTAATAATTCTCATTCATTATTTTAATATTCAGGTAAAATGTCTTCTAAAGCTTTAGAAAAGGAAATAAACTTTATGGATATGTCCAGAGACATATCTCTAGTCGGCAGCGACTGTGACAATAGTATTATTAATATTAACCCTACTAAGTTACCTTCTAACGACATACAAAGTCAACTAGCACAAAATAACCAAAGTATTTTAGAATTAGAAGCTAATTTGCACGCACAAAGGCTACGTATAGGTAACTTAGAGAATATTAACAAAGAATTCCAAGATATGATACAAAGTTATAAAGAGAAAATGTCACATATGGAAAATGAAAATTCTCTTCACAAATCTACAATAGACAACTTAAACAATACTATTGAAAACCAAAAATCAACTATAGAATCGCTCACTACCGATATTGAATCATACAAAGACGTTATTCAAGAATTTCAACTGAAAATAACACTAAAAGACAATATTAAAAATATTGAAATAAATGAAAATGATTTAGAAACTATGATAGCCAATGAAGAAATGTTTATTGCAAATAATGAGAATTTGAAAAATATTTTACAATCACTAAAAACTGCGCTCAACTCAAGAGATGAGGAAATTACACGTTTGAAATCAACGATTGATGCCAATGCATCAAATGTAGTTTATATTACGGAACTTGAAGAAAGAAAAAAAGAAATTGCTGCACTTAATGACGCATTAAGCAATCTGAAAGTTCTAGATACTGAGAAAAGTACTGTCATTGGAAAGTTAACAGAGGAGAAAGAAAATCTTTTGGATATTGAACTTCAGTTAAAAATACAACTATCGGGGATCCAAAAAGACAAAGAATTGTTAGAAAAATTAAATAAGGAACAATCACAAGAAGTAGCTAAATTAAAAGAATATAATGAAACGTTAACACATAAATATAATGAACAAGAGAAGAAAACAAATTCTGAAAATGAAAGCTTAAAATCCAAAATTACGGAATTACAAAATATGATTTCTGTTATGGAAGACGATATTCTTGCAAAAGAGGATATTATAAAAACATTGTACAAAGAAGATATGGAAGCAGAGCAGAATATAGATAAGGCTAAAATTACTTTGGTAAAAGTGCAAAATATTATATCACTATTTACGAACGATATTTCAAAAGTCCCAATAATGGTTGGCAATTTAGTAACAGCTTTCAATAAGTTAAGTGATAACCTGACATGTTTAGAAGAAATAGCCTCGGCTACAGTATCAGAAAGAAATAACATAAGACAACTATTAAATCAGCGCGAAGAAGATCTTAATAACATTCAAATGAAAATAAAGGAAGTTCACAATGGCGTAGACAATTTTTATGCACAATTTCAGAGTATATCAAAAATAAACAATGAAAATATAACAACGATTGATGAAGACCCCGTTGAAAACTTCAAAAGTAAAATTATCAATCTTATAACAGTATTTAAGGTGACTCAAACGTATTTCAATCAGAGCTTAAATAATAAGGAAACAGTACTTAACGAGATGCGATTACAACTTGAAAATGCTAAGCTTGGTCACGAAACTGAACTTCGTGATATTACTGCTATACGATATAAAATATTAGAAAATATTTTAGAAAAAGCAACTAATTTAACTTCTGAATTTAATATTGAAAATAGTAGTTCATGTAATTTACCTAGCGACTCAGAAAATGCATATGAACAAGTGGTTTTAACTCTGGATAAAATAGCGAACCACATTCGTATTTGCAATTCATCTCATGAAACAAAATACAGTGGCATTGAAAATATATTGGCCGAAGCCAAAAAAGAAATACATCACCTTACAGAAGAAAATCTCATACAAATACAAAATATAACCGAATTGGAAAATAAAAATGGTGAATTGTCCAACGACTTAAAAGTAATTCAAGATGATAGTAAAAAATTAATTAACGATTTAAAACATTGCAATAATTTAATGAATCAATTAAAGCAAGACTTAGCAAGTAAATTAAGTGAAATAGAATTATTAGAATATAAATCCAAAGAATGGAAAGATAAGTTTATAAATTTAGAGTCAAATATGAAGAAGGAAATCGAATTACTTAAAACAGAAAATGATGAACTTAAAAAGTCACCTTTATTACAAATTTGTAAAAAATGTGAAATAGAAAAGTCTAATCAAAAAGTCAAATGTGATATTGAAACAAGTTCACCTCCAAGTCTTTCATCATTATGTTGCAATAAAATAATGCACGTCTTTGAGTCACCAGGGGTTGACAAATTACTTAATTCAAATAGTTCAAGCGAATTAAGTAATATAGAATCTGCTAATGAGTGCAGATGTAATGAGCTAATCGCTGATATTACCGCAATGCAAGCAGAAAATAACCAACTAATGGTTAGAATTACTGAATTGGAGAAAGAAAACTACATTCATATAAAGGAACAAGATGAAGTTCAGAAGGAGGTACAGTTACTTTTAGAATGTTCACACGAATTACAGAAAAAAATAGTTAACCACAGAACAAATTTATCTACACTCACTGCAACCACTTACGCTGAAAATATATCGTTAAGTTCCCAATTAAAATTCTTTCAAAACCATCATAGTAGACTCCACGCAGTGTGTCAAAGAGATATACCGGAGTGCAAAAAACAATTACTCGACCTAATGGCCATTCTTAAATTTGAGGCTTTATTCAAATGTAACGATAATTTTAAACGGTATTCTCTGCCCAATGCTCTAGAAAGTGCCTCGTTGCATTCAACATTTAAAAATGAGTCTACTATCGATGGTGATCTTCTTATGTTAGACACTAACGTGACACTGACTACCTGTGATAATACTTTATTAGCTAATGATCAGACATGTTTTGATACAACTCAAATATGTCCATATAACGAGGTAGCCTGTCAGACCGACTTTGATGATATAACTAAGTGTAATATATCACGTTCTCAGATTGAAACGGAATTGCAAGAAAATAACAAAATTTTAGAAACATTGGCCTCCCTTAAAAATGAAAACGATAAATTACGATATCTTGTTGAAGACTATTCTAAAAATAAAGAACCACAAGTTCATGTCTCGGATGCTCAAAGCAGTCCGATCAAAATAAAAACTAATACAAACATTCGAGATTCGTGCGGAGATTGTAAACATAAAGGAGAAGTAAAAACAATAAACGATGATTACCAAAGAGAAATTGACGCTATGAACCAAAAATTAATTGATTTAGAATCTCAAAAGGCCGATATTGAGGAAAAGTATCGTAATCTCTGTCTGGAAATACCTAGTACTGAAGTTTTAGTTTGTAAATTAACTATATTGGAAGAAGATTACGGCAAAAAACAAAATGAAATAGATGCACTAACTAATTCTTTAAACAAAAAGAATAAAGAAATGAAGAATTTGCAAGAAGAAAACGATTCTTTGTCAAACCATGTTATGGAAAGTATATCAGAAGTAGATGATATGAAAAAAGAACATGACTTGTTAAAAGAGATTCACAAAAATCTCCAAGAAAAATTCGCTCAATTGGAAGAAGAAATTCAGCGTTTAAAAATTGAAGATGAAACAAATTGTTCTGCTTGTGTGATGAAAGGCGAAATAATCTTAACATTGGAGAACAAAATAAAAGAGTCCCATTCAAAGTTGGACAGAAGTTATAGTGACTCAGATAGGTCATCGAGATATAATAAAATATGCACTCTTCAAAATGAACTTCATGCGGGCAAAGAGGACTGTATCGAATTAAAAGAAGAAGTTACCACAATAAAAAAACATTTGGGCCATGCCATGGAGTTAGATGAAAGCATAAATGACCCACTTGTTTGTTCATTCAACAAAGATTTTAACAATATGAAGTCCCAAATAATTGATCAAAACATACCAACACAACAAAGTACTGATACATATACCTCCGATAAAATAGAATGTGTGAATTATTATACTGAAAAAACCGGTACTGATAAAGAAAGTATAGAGAACGATATTAAAATAATAGACATCATGAAAATGTTATATGACAACTTAACTGTAAAACACGCAAACGAAATTGAAAATCTAGTCAACAAGCTAAGAGATTTCGAAGACTCAAAGAATGTGTTAGAGAATAAAATAGTCAAATTAAATAATGAACAAGCAATACTAACTAAAGATGTAACAGAAAAAGATGGTTATTTACAAACAATGGCCAATGTGGTGTCTCAAATACGTAACAATATAACTATTATCTATGAAGATACTGACACTGAAAATCTTGACTTCAACTTCAGTGATAAAATTTTGAAAAAAATCGATAAGGAATTCGGCGTTAGTAGTATTTCAATCTTTGAAATGGTTTGTGAAAAATTTAATAGTATAATCAGAGGAATTAATAAAGAAAAACAAGAACTGACTGATGAATTACAGCGTATGACCACAAACATTGATTCTATCAATGAAAATTTAATTGTATTGAAATCGCAACTGAATGCAAACGAGGAGGAGATTACCCTACTAAAAAGACAAAAAGAAAAAATGCACGAGATCAGTTCTGCTGTGACTCTAGATATTGTAAATAAAGAAAAGGACCTAAGAATTTTCGTAATAAACAGCTATAAAAATATGTTAGCTGATAAAGTTATTACTCAAAACATAGATACATCGCTTCCCACGCTAGAAATTCTTACTAAACTTCTTGATTCTATTTCTACACAAACCAAGTACAATTTTGAACAAGTAGAATCAGACAAACATAACATCTTATTGGAAAACGAAAAATTAAAGACAAATCTTAAAGTGAAAGAACAAGAACAAGCTGAACTCATTGAGAACAATAAAAAACTGTCCTCCAATCTAATAGATAAGGAGCAGCAATATCTGTCACAAATGAATATACATGAAGATTTAAATAAAATGTATCAGACAAAAGTAGAGGAAAACGATGTGAATATTTCTAATATAAAGAAACTAACGGACGAACTTAATATGTACAAGGAAACTGTTACTAGCAAAGATACACTCATTGCCTCTTTAGAAAGTAAGGTTGAAACTCTTTATGAGAAATCTAATGATACTAAAGTATCTGAGTTATTGCAATCTGCAATTAATTTACAAAAAGAAATTGACAATTTGAAATCTATTAACGAAATTATATTAAGAGAAAAAGAAACTTGTGCCATTGAGTTGTCTAACGCGTGTACTCATTTAAATAAAAACA
>JAEBDU010009237.1:0-22133 GCA_016802625.1 Heliconius numata | reverse complement strand
GGGAAATGAGAACGGTATGTCGAAGCAATCGGGCGTACGTCTTGCCAGCCAATATGCCTCGTTCACGTTATAGCTGACTCCAGGAAAGGAAATACTTGGATTAGACTCCCACAGCAAGCGGTTGTAAACTCGAGCGCCTGAAACAACTTCGTTACAACTCTTGTTTCTGGTCGGCAATATTAGTTTTAGTCAAAAAGCTATTTTTCATCCCGCCGTCGAAAGGCTTCTAAAGTTTTCTAATTTAACAAATTCACTCCCAATGTTTCGTGAAGTGTTCGCTCCGGGCTTGATGAGAGGCTAGGAAGTTTTTCAGAAAATTGATATCGAGTGTTTATTTGCTGAAATTATTATAATTCCACAGAACTTTTCGTGTTAAGTTATTTCAATTTTCTGTTAACTTTTGCTTTACCGATAACAAAAGAGAATAGAAATATGAATGAATTGCGTTATACAGGGTGGAATTGTCAGCGCCACTTTAAATGAAACCACAGTTTTAACTACTCTATAAAAGCCCAATATAATTCGGAAAAAAAATAATTCTCGAAAATGAAAAAGTTTTTTTTTCAAACAAAATAAATAATAAAATTATCGTTTTAAAATAAAACGCCATTTGTAAAGTATAACATAGGCACGCACACACTTAACTGTCAAAGCGGCAACGTCGCATACGAATGTGTGCGTGACACGAAATACAGGTATGGATAAAAATCGTGAAATGAAAAAAAAATCCTACGTCCAAACCGTTGAGGTACCTTGATTATTTTTTTTAATTCTGGTTTTGAAATATTTTACCCTATATGCAGTTTCAGTAAAAGAAGCGCTGCCTCTTCCACCCTGTATAACAAAATTAATGTCGACTCTATTATATTTAATTTGCAAATATGATTAAAAATTGAGTAAAAACACAGTAATATTGAAGAAAAACCCATGTCATAATAATATACAATCATTTCTATTTCATCACATAGGTATTCCTGTAGTATGCTTATACCTTATGGAGGATGCATGGATTTTCTTGAAATACAAATTTATACATTTTATTCAAATTTAAATGAGCAAATATTGTCAAAATATATTTTTATCGACTTTTAGTATTTATTAAAAAAATATTCTTCTCTCTTTCATAGGTATTACTGTTTCCTGAAGAGGGCTGGGCCCGAAGTGCCTCATCGTCGTACTGGACTTTGCAGCCCTGCTGGTGGCGGCGATCTCGTTGCAAAGTTGTTGAAGTGGCGGGGACTAGAAGGTGCTTTTTTAAATATATTTTTTATATTAACAAATTATTTCATAAAGTGCATTGTATATCATTTAAATAGGCTTCCTAATTACAAACGTTACGGTTGTGGGCTTAATCCATTGTGGGGAATTAATCATCATCACTAGCTCGCTCACAAAGAGATAAAATGCAGCGTTAAATTACGGCACGCAACACGCAATTTATGAAATTCGGACGGATTCGGAATGGAGAATCTAAGCACTAGTTTCTCTCTGTATACCCTGTTATATGCGGGATAATGCGTGAAACTAAAAATATCAGTATCTAGTTAAACATTTAGCAGATACGTACAATCGTGATGTATCATTTTCTTCAGGCCAAGTTTAGAGTACTAACCTAAATTTATTAAAAAAAAAATCATGTCAAACCGATATTTGTTAAACACTTCAAGTAGCTACTGCATTACATAATTACCCTTAAATTAAAAAATATTAAAAACAAAAATAATGAGAGCTTTAAATATTATGCCATCAACAAAACTCCATTAACGAAGCAAAAGAGACAACATTTAAGAAAACCTAATTTAACATAGGACGTAATGAACACCTTGGAGATAATTTAAAAAGAAATAATGTTTCCGAACTTGAGACCGGAAGCAGTATATCATGATGAGCGTTGGACGTGCTTTTCGCAATTAACCGTACGCTCAGGTAAGCGAGGTAAGCGAGGTAAGTGCGCTGCCTCGGTTTGACAAACGACCTGAGGACGGCAAACACTGTCTCAGGATCAGGCTGCTACAACTTCATCGTAGCTAATATATGTATATGGAAACAGCAATCTGTATACATGAGTACTTTAGTGCAATTTTGTCTGGATAGATAGATGAATAAGACATTTATATTAAAATTTGTTATAATTAAAAAAATGCTTAATATAGCATGTTTATTGAGGAAGTATAAATAAATATATAATAAATTTGAGTATATTAACAAAAAAATTTTTACAATTTACTCAATTGATTTATATTCTCTACTACATGAAATAAAATTAGTTCGATTTTGTATTTTTTTACACATTTCAAATACTATAAAAATGTACGTGTATAAAAAGACAAAATGTCGATTTAGCAGGTTTATACTACAAGCCACCTATAATATAAATATTTAAGCTATTAAAATGTAATAATGTATATTATCTGTACTCTCGCTGACATAATCTGTACGTACAGTGAAAAGTGGCGGGAACGTGCCGTAAATAAAGATGGCCGCCGCGCCAAAGGGCTTAGCGGGAATGAGATACTATTTATTAGAAACACCTCCGCCGGTTCACAGAATACTTTAGCTCTGCTTTATTAGACCATGTTCAACATTCCCAGATATGAATATTTTATTATTATTCCCTTGCGAACGAATTTGGCAACAAAAACACCAGGTTTGTGAATTTTGTATAATAGAGAGTGGGTACGTCTTGATTTATTTCTTTAAGATTAGATTTAACCTATGAATAATGTTAGGAAAATACCTGTTAAAAAATTTTATGTTAGTTGCCTTAAAAGAATTAACTAACTGTTGTTTTTTAAAGTCATAAGTGAGGCAAGAATACTTTAGTTTAAGCAAAACTTTTTTATGCAAATTGTTTTCTAGACATTTAAAACTTGTAAAACTAGTAAAATTATTCTACGTAATGTTTAATTTTTATTATCTAACTTACAGTGTTAAATTCAATTTCGTTTTGTATTCGAGTTCTAACAGAGCTGATTTTCGAAAGATTCCCACAGTTATGGAGAGAATTAAATGGCGGCGGGACTGTTAGCGTTAACGATTATTGCCACCGACTATTTTGCCTGAACGACGCGTATTTCATGATAAAACCACCCTTAAGATCTCTTTATAGTTTCTACTATTTATATGTGGGTTAACGATTTTTTTACTTCATTTTTATATTGTATAAGGGGTGATAAACATGTGGTTAATATTAATAAGAAGCTTAAGAACTAAACAAAAAAATAAATTCCATTATATACAAAAAAATAAATTCCAGTCCATTATCTGTTATTTATAAAATATATTAATATTTCTATTTAGATACAAAATAATAAGAACTTTTTCGCATTCTTTAAAATGTACCTCAGAATTTCGCTTTCCCGTCAACGATATATTCAATTTCTGTGTTCAAAAATAAAGTTGAAAATACGGCTTATTGCTCCACAGTCTACAGTCTACGGCACAATACCCGTACTTTCTGAGAACATTTCAGTTCGAGCTCGTTCCGCCTTTGTTTCGTGTTATGTTGCAACTTGTTACCAGATCTGGCAGACTTGCACGTAACAAGGCACCCAATTTTACCTTCCCATTTCTCTGGGAATTTCGAGGGACGTTACGTCGGCAGTAACGGGTTCCCACCCGTTACTCTCGTTAGTAGTGGGAAGCGAGTAAAGGTTTTTAATTGTTACGTGGGAAGTTAGGGTTTGTGTTGTGGGCTATTAAGCGGCCGGCAGCCATTACCTCGGTGGTTAGGGCTGCGACGTACGTGTTGGATCTGCGCCCTAGTAACTGAGCTACGTGATCCGCATTGAGTATGAGGTTACTCTATTTGCGTCCACGATGCCGGAAAAGGCACACGTTCTTGAAAATTTCTAATAATTCAACCGTAAACTTCGATTCGTTTTCTTCTACAAAATAACTGAACAGATTTGTTTTTGTTTTAGTATGTGGTTCAATAAATTTTGTACTGTGTAATCAATATTATTTTTTTCTCCTTAAAAGTTATTTTTACTAAAGTTAAATTTAAAAAAAAGGAATGCTGAATTTATATCTTCTATCTGGGTTGACAAAATGGAGCTTAACTAACTTATGAAACCCATTTATCTAAATATATAATAAATTTACCAATTATTACTTTGTTCTCTCTGCCTCTCACTACTACTAGAATATATAGAGAAACAAAGTGCTAACTCATTCCGTTCTCTACATTATCCCATATTAATTCAAAACATGATGAAACTTAACACTTCGTTTTATGCTATATTACTATAGCTGAATAATGAAATCAGAATAATCGAATCTGAAGCTGTCAGCCTATCCAACCTAGTGATAAGAATATTTATCTATAGATACCTATTAGATATTAATATAAAATATTAATTTAAATAATTCTCTTCTGTCTGTAGGCACAGCACTCACGCAAGGATGGTGGTCAGCGGCGTCAACGCGGTGTATATTGTTGGCACGTTCAAGCATCTAGGGAGCGATGCTGATTTTAAGGTAAGGATAAAGTTTAATAAAAATTAAAATTAAATAAGCTTCACGCTGTATCCCGCACACAGCAGGGTAGGCAGAGAGAACCTAGTGTTAAGACACCCCGTTCTCCACTTTCTGCCGAATTCTGAAGGCATTGCGTGTTGAGTGGCAGAACTCAGCGCCACGCTTTTGCCTCGACACCAGAGCGAAGAAATGGAAATATACATTTAAATAAATATTTCATCTCCTCGAGTGGGGATCGAACCCACAACCAGTCGGTTTTACAGTCACACTTTTTGCCCCTGCGCACTATGGACAATGGTAGAACAACGGCAGATCAAAAGTCATTTTTTCAAAGTCGTCCCTGACGCACAATTTTTTTTAAATTAATAGTATAAAAGTGGAACTTTAATGTTATGAATTATTTTTTCGTGAATTACATTTGGAATATATATTTATTCATCGTCAAAAATTGTCATTCGTGATAATGTCTATTTCAGGTTGTTCACTTTGATACTTTAAACATAATTTCCTTAAAAAAATGTGCAAGTAGGTATAAAGTGTTATATATTTTTGAAGAGCCCATAGTATGTAGATTTTAAAACAAATATTATATTGTGGATATCGTGGCTATATTTTTATAAAAAATATTAACAATAAGTGAAGAGAAAAAAGGTACGTGTTTAAAGTTCATCGAGACTTTTAACAGTTACCGACGTCTCCCGACGCGTTATATTTGATGTTGTTTTATAGTCCAGATATTCATAAATAACATTTATGAAAAATCAGCTGCAGAGACCTGCAGACTGAGAAGTTATCACGAAAACTGCGATACAAGTCAGGGGACACGAAAACTCTATCTATTGTAGTTTCTAATGTGTTACTATTTAATTGATTAGATTGTAGTAAATTTCCATAAAATTATTGTTATTTATTGATAAAAGGACGTTTTATCTTCATTTTGCACACTTTTTGCACAATCATTTATTCACACTACCCTCATTTATGAAATTATATGAAGAGTGAATTAATTCCAAAAAACTATTACAAATTAGTAATAAAATTACTAACAGACGTTTGATTATTAAGTGTTTTCACTAAATTTCAAAATGACGAATACTTTTAGCGTTCCAAGCGTGAATTATTACTCCCATACATTGAAGCTGCAGGGTTTACGTTCAATAGGAGAAGAATTAGCACCTCTATAAATTATTTGAGGTTCCTGGTAAAGATTTTATTGATTGAAGAATTACTTATAGGTCCCGACTGTTCATCCTAATAAACTATTGGGCTTGTTAATTTCTTTTCAGATTTATGTAGTCGGGGTGTTTGTTTTTTAATAAATATTTTTTTATTTTTCAAATTTTTGTTAGGATTCATTATGGTAATGACAATTATGATATATCTTTTTGAAATTCTCGTGTTAAGCTCTTCAATTTGATACCCATATTGTGGTATTCGAAACCGAATTTTTTTTTTTACTAAGTCCAATGGCGTCCCACAGCCGCCATGATTATTATTTTTTAACGTCACCTATCTAAGAACACTTGGGCTGCTAAAGCGAATATAACGATACCTCAATTATGTAAATCCGTTCAGCGGTTCTGAAGATACAAGGTAATAAAGAATATTGCATACATACATACGTACATACATACATACAAAATACGCGCGAAAACCATAACTCTTCCTTAGCAGTCGGGAATAATAATAAACTAATTTAATAATACATTTTTACTATTATTACTTTAATTTTTACTATTATTTACTGAAAACTTTTCTTTTCATTATTTTTTTATATATATATTCTCCAATAAAAGTATAATATCTGAACGTCACCTAACGCACTATTTCATACTTTATGCTTATGCAAAAATTCAATTGTTTATCTTAACAAATAAAAAAGTTATCGATTTTTGATCTGATACAGACCTCGATTTCCCATAGTGCTGCGCCACGACTGGCCTCACTAGTTTAGTATCTAAATCTTTAATGTTTTTGTATTATATAATCATTAATTATTATTCTACCTCTAATTTGCAAGTATGTTTTAGTTAATGTCAACAGTTTCATTTCTACTTCATCGCAAATATAATATTTTACTTAGTGAAAATCTTATATCTATTGTAAATTAACAAAGAGACGAAGTTGTAAAACCGATTTTTTTTCAGTTTTACTTTGTTTTTTGCATATAGCAGGGTAGGCAGAATGAGCCTCTGATATTGTTTATGAAAAAATATATAAAATAACAATACGTAAATAATTTTTAAAAAACCATACATATATCTCATTTTTCTCTTGGAATTAATCTCTGCGTTTATTTTGCACAGTTTTAAACGTCCTTGATGGTAGCATCCATCCAAATATCTGATCTCTGTTAGAAATTATAGTTATAGTTTTGCCGAATTCTAAGCCTAATACATTTATAAATTATCATTTTGATTTTATTAAATATAGGAACTATGTGTTACATACAAATATTAATTATGGTATATAATCTCAATAGCATTATATAATAATGTAACAGCCAAGTCTTAATTAATAGTTATATCATAATCGTTTTTTAATTCCATGAAATGTTGTCATAGTAATTAATCTATGTAATATTTTATATACTTTAAGAATTTAGTATTTTTATATGTAAATTATCATTAATGGAAAATTTATGATAATAATAAAGTTAAATCTTAAATATTAATTTTATTTATGTTTAATTTTTTGTTGTTTATGCTTTAAAATTAATATTTTAATTACCTTCTAAATTAATGGGGTACGATATTTGTTTAATAATCTAAGGTCTGTTCTAAAAATATCTATTATTAGGGTAGAGATTTATGCTTCAGTAATTAGACTAATTAGTCTGGCTGTTTTTATCGTTCACACTAATCGCCTGAACTCACGAAAGAAATAGGTGTCGATTTCCATTTCATTATCCGCCTACAGTTATTAAATGTCCCATCAAAAACTTAAGTTATAAAATTGAAGCTCTTAATACTCGACATTTTTTTATGTACAGACTTTATTATATTTATAGCTTGAATTTTGTCTCAAATAAACATCTCTCCGCACTTATATAGATCTCTCTTTTGTCGATGAAGTCGAGATCGGCGCATTGCTTAACATTGAACTTGGCTGTCATTTCATTTTTATTTTTTGAAAAATAGATATCAAGATAAAACTAAAATTTGCATTTTTCCCTATTATATATTTCTTTTGATAATTTTATTAAATTACATTACAAAAACAATTCTATATAAACATAGATAAATACTATGCGGAGCAAACATGTGGTTCTACATTGTAGCCTACTGATTCGAATCAGTAACCACCAAGGCCTCTCGGGGTAATTTAATATTCTAACATACATCTACTATGAATGTACATACGTACTTATATATATATGACTAATATATGCTATTTAGTAATGCAGTTGTACAATAGATAGAACTATTTTTAATAGAAACAATTTCTTATTCTTTTTCCCAGCTTTACTTAACAACGAATGTGACCCAAGCGGACTTCAACATGGGGTACACTATGACGGGAACCCTGGAGCGCGGGAGTCGATCCCTGAACACCTTCCAAGTGACCCACTTCGCTGTACTCCGCCGCTGCGACCACGAAGCGCACCATCTTAAATCCGCGTAAACGTCTTATAACATTAGAAAAGACTTAGTTTTTTTGTTATTTTCTATTGTGTAATTACAGGAACGTTATTTTTATAATAGAATTAATGTATTTAGATGACCTAAGGATTTCTTTTAATACAAGAAAAATAAACATAAATATTCATACTATAATTTTGTCCAAATTGTATATATTATTTAATTATTTCTTTTCATATAATAAAATTGCTGTGTAGAATTAGATTGTGAATTCTCAGATAGATTTTTTAGTGTTAAACCTAAGAATATTGCGAAGCGATATTGTGATTTAGTTCGAGCTAGAAATACTTGTCACTAGTTGCCCCCTAAGGAAGTCTAGTCGAAGCGAAGTTATAAGCGAAGTTAACGGTAGTAGAATAAATTTACATGCTTATTTAGTATTTAATTTATATACAGTAGCGGACTTGCTTCGTAGATGTGTAGTTTCATAGATGCATTATTTTTATAAGGTTAATTAATTAATTACTAAATTATTTCAATAAAAGTCCATTCGTATAGGTAATAGGGTAAGTTTTAATTGTAAAATGATCTCATACTAATTAATATAATGTTTAATTAAAAGAAAATCAGGAGTCGGAAGTACCTGCAAGAAAAGCTGAAAAAATGCTTAGGCGTTAGAAATTTGGATTACTGTGTAAATAGATATTTGTCGGGTTTTCCAATGATATTGCCTATTTTATGATAGGACGCGAAGTGTAAGATATTAAATGTGGAAGATATTAAATGGCTGTGAACGATACCAGAGTCCTCGCGGCTTGATGGACGTTGTAATGGCATAAACCTGATATATCAATCATTGGATTTGCTAATCTAAACGATTCAATATAGAGAAACCAGCTTAATATCATTTTAAATCTTTTTTTGCGCTTAAACTATTAGTAAATATTAATAAGTATTTTGTATTGTTACTTACAAAGCATTATTAAATCGTTTTCTTGCGTTTTAATATTTTTCTTCTTTTATTTATTACTGTTAAGTCAGTTTTGAGTGATATCTTTTAAAAACATAAATTAAACTGGAATGTTAGTAATTTTAGTTCTATAGACGTTACGTTATGAAAATTATATTTGTTTTATTTATAATTCAAAGATTATTTATGGTGTAATTAAATCAAATGTAAGTAAGTATCGTTTTATATAATGTTTCGAAGGAGGAAAAATACATTGAAAACACGTTTGCTCTGTAGTTCTGTATAGATATAGGTATGTGAGAAAAAAAATTATTTGAAAAGTGCTAAATGCTTCGAACACTGGATGGCAGCGGTTGGTTTATATGAAAGCTATAGTAAGAAAACCTTTTTATCTTGTGACTATCTTAACTAAATCAATTTAAATGTTTTAAAGATAAAAAGTAGAAATTAGACACTTAGATAATAAGATGTCAGCTATTTTATAATATCTATAACAGTAATATAAGAGCTAAACGTCCAGTATCGCACTCCCTCCAGTGTTTTATACACACCATTTTGTACAAAGCTTAAAGGGAGTACTTACGCTCCATTTAGCTTTAGATGATTAAAATTGTAAAATTATAATAAAATTTCAAAATTTCACACAAAATATTTAGCTTACGATACGATACTAAACTCATATCCACGCCAAATTTTAAATTAAAAATAATTAATTAAATAAAAAATTTAAAGCTTTTTTTTTTTTCAACAAGAATGAAAACTAAGGTCAACAAAGCTAAGGCTAAAATGTTTTAAAGTAGCCATTCTTTTACACTAAATAAGTAAATTAAATCGATATCTTATTACGCATTTAATTATTTATAATTACTCTCACTCATATATAAAATTTAATCAGTTCCTTAAATCAATGCAGAGAAGATCCTTTCATCAATGTTTATGTATAGGTACTAACACAGATTATTAAATTTTGTTTAATTTTAATTTAATTTACAATAATAAATTACTGTAGGTTATTCTTTATATTATATTCTTTTATGAGTTTTTAAACTTAACGTATAATTAATTTTATGTTTTATAAGTACAAATTTATGTGTAAAAATAATAATTCTATTATTTTACTGTCAGTAAAACTTCCAAGTCACTTTATCTATAATTAAAAAGCAATTTTAGTAATTTAAAAATCTATTGAAATAAAATAATAAGAAAAATGACTTGATTGCCACATTGTCTTACGTTAAGTTTAATTTATTTTATAATATTTAAGAATATTGTAAAAAAAGACATCTTAATTTTTTTTGAGGCATTTAATTGTCCGTATAATGTAAAGATTTACAAACGTCGGTTGTGATATAAATAATTCATCGATTTCTTTTTATGTAATATTTAAACGTTTGCTACTTAACTAACTTATAAAATATGAAAATGTATGTGTTATTTTTTATATCAAAATACAGTAATATTGTCAGTCTATAAAGCACTTGTATATTTAATAAAATAAAATCCTCTTACTTGAACTAAGACGTTAATGTTGTTTTCGGATTACTTTAAGTACTTGTGAATAATTTATGTATAAGCAATGATCGAGAAATAAAAAATAAAAACAAACATTAGTAAAAAATATGCTTAAAAATATATTATTCTTGATATTTTAACCTTCAGGGCAAGGACTCAGGTTAGAGATATGAAACTATTGTACTGACATCGGATTTTCTTTTCCATTTCTCTATCTTCGTAACTCATCTCTGTTTACTTTTATCTTTTTTTCTGTGAATCTTACCTTTTTTACCTTTTCCAAAATTCAAAAACAAATTAAATAATCAATATCACCGTATGAGTTTCTTAAACAAAACTCACTGATTTTTTATTATATTTCGGCCAGCAGAATACATTAATACAAACCGAATAAAAGAAATACTAATACATTTTTCTTTTCTTATATTGTACATATATTCATAAAAAAACACATCAAAAAAATATGATTTCGTTTAAACTTAAAAAGTAAGTGCCGTATACTTGAATCTAGGGAAGTACATAATAAAAAACGGTGCCATCACGCCGTGCCGGAGTTCAACCCAAGTTTTCCAAATGGAAAATGCCAAAACGCTTTAGAGAAATGAAAGTGCGCCGCTAAAATGGTAAAGCAGACATTTTACTTAAATTTTCGTACAGGTAAAGTATAAAAATATCATAGCGTCAGTTCTATATTCAGACGTGTATTGCTAAGATCGAGCCGCCCTATAATATAATACTTCATTCACTAGTATTAAAATTTTATTGCTTTTATAATTATTTAGAAAACATATAAAAAGTTTCACCAAAACCTTGGACCTATCAAGAGGCCTGGGTTCAAATTCCGCTACGTTTATATTTTTATACGTTTTCTAAATAAGTATTTTTATTTCCTAAGTATAGTACGACACTTTGAAAATGTAAAAAAATATAGTTTTATTTATAATGCCTTTGAAGTACACACAAATATGAGTTTTTTTTAACAAAGGTCACTGTAATAAATATTAAGATTTATTACTACAATATATAAAAGAATAATATTTTTATGTTCTTAAATAATATTTTTTTTAAATATAATATAGTCAACAGCATATATTTTTATAAGCTCGCTCAATTCAGTTATATGAAATAAGTATGTATTGTAAAGCAAGTGCCAAAACTTAGGGAGCTTTTACGTTAGGTATTGTATTGTATTGTAATTAATGTATTGTAAATAGATTTGCTTCTTTTATGTCGTTATTTGCATACTGACATTATTAAACTGTATTAATGTAATTGTGTGTTTCTTTTTTAATTTCCCTAACATTTATATATTTTTAAATATATTCTAATAAGTGTAAAAACACTATTTTAGAAAACACAAGGATAATTTTTAAACGTTTTCTAAATAAGCGTTTTTCTTTCCTAAGTGTGGAATAACACTTTAAATATGTCGAAAGTATAAAGACAATGGACGAAGTGGAGGAGAATCCATGAATTGCAATAAATAATAATTTAAAAAACAAATAGATATACATATATATATATATAGATATTAACTATCAAATTTTATACTTACAACATATATTCAGCTTCACACTGCATCCTGCAAATGGCAAGGCATTCTGTTCCCATTAAGATACTTCCGTTCCCATCTTGTCACCGAATTCTGGAGGCTAATATATGCGTAAATGTATTTTTACATGCACACATACACACTTTTCCCTTGGTGTCAGAGCAAAAAAATGAAAATATGAAGAAATAATCATTCATTCCCTTGAACGAGAATCGAACCCACAATCTTCGCGTTACAGTCTCACTCTTGTGGCCCTACACCATGACGGCCTTAATTCACATATGAGCTATATTTATTTAATCCAAGATGGCTAGAGCATGTTTCCGCTAAAATTGGATTACAAATAGAAGCCAAATATATATAAGAGTAGAAAACTAGCGTTAGAAAGTTCTGTTTTTTTTATATTATAATATATAATATTTTATTCATATAAACCATAGAGTCACACTTAAACCTGTCGTACCAAGCAGTTTATGTTCAATTTTTAATAGAAATTTGTTAAAAAAATACAATTTTTCAGAAACTTGATATTATAATAAAAATACAATATATTTGAGGCTGTTGTGGCGCAGCGGCACAAGGGTGACTGTAACGCGACGGTTGTGGGTTCGATCCCCACTCGAGAAAGTGAAATATTTATATACGTTTACATTTCCATTTCTTCGCTTTGGTGTCGAGGACAAAGCGCGGCGTTGAATTCTGCCACTCAACACGCAATGCCTCCAGAATTCTGCAGAAAGTGGGGAACGGAGCGTCTTAACACTAGGTTCCCTCTGCCTACGCTGCTGTGTGCGGGATACAACGTGAAGCTGATTTAATTTAATTTATTTTTTACAATATATGAAATACAGTAAAAGTAAAACTGCAACTAAAGATATAACTAATAAAAACTGGACTGTAGTAACTGATCCTTTAGAATAACACAATAATAAAATTATCTACAACATTATGTAAAATTTTTATTATGCGCTTTATTTATATGACTACGATTACAAGGAAAATATATATTTACTGTCTACTATATATAATATATTTCTTTATAAAGAATAAAGAAATAAGACTAGACGGGGCCGTAAGATAAGATTGAGGCAGTCGGGGTACAAGAGTGTGACTAAACGCGACGGTTGTAAGCTCGATTCCCAATCGGGGAAATGAATATGCGGGATACAGCGTGAAGCTAAAATAAATAAATATATTAATACCGACATCTTACCAAAGATCATCTCTATAATAAAAATATTTTCTCCGTTTATTTTGTTTTAAAAGGACCTATTTGTATATAAATTAACGTTCAGAGAAGAATTTATTAAGTTATAAAAGTATTAGGTGGATAAATATTACATTTGCCATATCAAAAAAGACATATCTGCTTATAAACTAATCTATGACGCCTTTTTAGCGCTACGTATATATCAAGTTTGTCCTTTAATTGTTCAGTTAGTGTATGCAATACTCGCGACAACAATGGACTTCTCCGGCAAGGTTGTCATAGTCACTGGTGCAAGTGGTGGCATCGGGGCTACCTGTGCCCTTGACTTCTCCAAATCAAATGCTAAGTTGGCATTAGTCGGTCGCAATGAAGAAAAGCTCATTAAAGTTGCAAATCAATGTGAGAAGGCAAGTGGACAAAAACCTCTCACCATAATCGCAGATATCAGCAAGGCAGAGGATGATATTCGCATTGTCAAGGAGACTTTGCAAGAATATGGGAGACTGGACGTACTTGTGAATAACGCTGGTATGCTCATCATGGCGGGCGTGATGGATGACGTTGCAAACTACGATCGTATAGCTGCAACAAATATCCGAGGCACATATATGCTAACGCTAGAAGCTATCCCATTCTTGATGAAGACTAAAGGCAATATTGTCAACGTATCCAGCGTGCTTTCATCAGTACCGATGCCGTCTATGATGCCGTATTGCATGACGAAAGCCGCACTTGACATGTTCACAAAATGTTTAGCTCTCCATCTGGCTCCTAAAGGCGTGAGAGTGAACTCCGTCAATCCAGGACCAGTAGAAACTAATTTATTCGTTACGGCTGGAATACCAGAAGAGGTTAATACAGACCTTTATGCTAATATGAGTTCAGGGCTGCCCTTACAAAAAGTAGCGAAAAGTGAAGATGTTTCAAAATTAGTATTATTTTTGGCCAATGACAGCAGTTCTAATTGTATAACGGGAAGTTTCCATCTCGTCGATTGTGGTCTACACCTGGGCAAGCCCGTCGTGTCGTAAATATTAAAATACACATAGTTATTTATTTTCTTTATTTCTTCTCTATTATTTTAACAAATGAATTTGTATGTACGAGTAATATATTTTAATCATTTGTGCTTAAATTTTGTCAAATAAATTTATAGCAGCAATATTTATTTTATTTCTTTTTATATCTTGTATTTTTAAATAATTTCTAAGGTTATTTAGTTTTTCATCTACGTTGTTAATATATAAAAAAAAACGCTTTTTGTAATTCTAAGTTAAAATTTGGAAAAAGGAACCATTTTAACTCAGCAAAAAATTGTAATCCTTAGTAATTTTGCAATCTTTCCCTTGATAACATTAGTAACCAGAAATATCAAAATACTCTAAGAATTGTATCAAGAGAAATAACAAAAGCCAAAGAGCATAGATAAGGAAGTGGTGCTTCTAGGGGTCCTTTGAGGCTCGTTTGAATTTTCACCTGAAAATACCTTTTAAGAAACCGTGGTAATATATCTGGCTATCTACATCTCCCTAGAAGTATTAACTATCTTTCTTGGATATTATCGCTGCTAATGAATTGTGTTTGTATTCCAAACTTACTATATTACTCTCAACCTCTCTTAATTAATAGAGGCCGTTGTAGCGCAGCGGCACAGGGGTGTGACTGCAACGCGTCGGTTGTGGGTTCGATCCCCACTCGAGGAAGTGAAATATTTATTTACGTTTATATTTCCATTTCTTCGCTCTGGTGTCGAGGCAACCGCGGCGTTGAATTCTGCCGCTCAACACGCAATGCCTCCAGAATTCGGCAGAAAGTGGGGAACGGAGTGTCTTAACACTAGGTTCCCTCTGCCTACACTGCTGTGTGCGGGATAAAGCGTGAATCTGATTTATTTTATTTTTTTACTATTAATTAAGTATTATGTTGGAATTTTATATAAAAAGTAGTTTTAGTTGACACTTTAGCTATGAAGAAATATAAATATTTTATTACGTAATAAATGCAAAGGAAAAATGACTTTACGTCATGTTTGATTTGACACCATTGTGGTAAAATTGAAATGTGCCTTTTCCAATTTCTTATGCGATTTTCTTTCAAATTATGTGCGATTCACATAAAATACATATGAGTGCAATTTTCTCTAAAAACACATTAATTAAAAGTGAAAAAAACACATTAACGAAAAAAACACATTAACGAAAAATTAATTAAAAGTGATTGTGACAGGATTCTTTTAGGGAACCCTAGTGAACCCATTCTGCTAACAATGATGTATCAATGATGGATTGATTTAAGGTTACCACATTTTTAATCTAAATACAAACAATTGCCCGACTAAATTGGATCTTTCAATAACTTCTAAATAAAGACACATACCTATTTTATCGATTACTCCACCATTTCCCGGATGTATACTCGTATATAATTAATTAATAAAATTCCAAATAATTATCTATTACGGAACTTGTATGTTAATTAAAAACTTTGGCAATAAATTTCAGCTTTCGCTTAATGCCTTTCATTAAAAGAGGAAATACATCCATTTTCAGGAACGTTAAGTGTGGTGTTATCCCGATTAATATAATTCTCTAATTTATACACGACAAACAGAACTACGCTTGTTATTGAACCGAATCTTTCAATTATAGATAGGCTAGGGTTACCTCTAAACTAACAGCTTAATTGGTAATCTGTAGATAAATATTACTTTACTATTATAAATGTCTTATACAATTGCAATAATGAGGCTATATTTGAGGTCTATTAGTGGAGCGTGGGCACGAGTGTGTGACTGCTTGTGGGTTCGATCCCCACTTGAGAAAATTAAAAATATATTGAAATTTATATTTTCATTTTTTCGCTCTGGTGTCGCGTATCTGGAGTAGAATATTTTAAACATATTAAATGTTTTTTTTATATTAATGAGAATCTCTTGATAGAGAGAGTTTATAATAATATTTTTTTCGGTTTTCCTATCTCCGTTCATATTGAGGTATTGTGTGACACTCCCAAACATTATTTTCACTTAAGTTACGCTTAATTTTACCACGATATTAAGAAAAATATTAAGATTGTCTTACTGTAACTAACAATTACAAAGTAATTAACTTTTGTTTGTAATGTTTCATGAAAAGTCTGTCTTTCAAGTGGTCAGTGCCTACCCCAGAAATTTCACAAAAAAATGCCCTGAAAACAAAAAACAACTTTTACACGCACATATGCAGATATTTGAACACTCAAAGCTAAAGGCCTGCACCCCCCTTTTTAATTCAATGGTTTTTGTTTATTTTTTTGACATAAGCCAATAACCGCAAAAATATAAACAAGGTAGCCCTATCTATGTAGAGAATACCTAAGATCTCAATTATACGTCCTACATATAATTATCTCAGTATAATTATCTTATTTCAGTCTGTGATTTCTCTCTGGTGACTATTTCCTGTCATTAACGACACATCCGTTTTGATCGTTCTATTAAGGTTCCATTATTATTTGTTTATTATAAGACTGTAAACGCGAAACTAAATGAAATATTTGGACCGTTTATTTTGAGAGTGGTGTAAGTCCATTTTTTTTTGTTTCGAGAAAATTAAAGGTTAGTATGTCGATGATTATGCAATTTCATTTACCGACCGATTCTAAGTTGTTCAAAACATGGGCTTTTTTTGAGAAACTAAACACGGACTAGTTATATAAAAAAATTACATTAAATTAAGCATGAATTACGTGATAGCTCATTTTTCTCAAAAATGAACTTACACCACTTTCAAAATAAACGGTCCATTTAATATTGTCGTTTCTTCGCTCTGGTATAGAAGCAAAGTGCGGCGTTGATTCCTGCCACTCAACACGCAATGCCTCCAGAATTCGGCGGAATGTGGCTCCCTCCACCTGCTATATGCGGGATGAAGGTTGTATATAAATATTTTTCTATATTTATTACAGGATCTTTAATTTTACTGTTGTTTTAGTACTATTTTAAATTTAACCTTGCCAATGTTATACCAATGTCAAGGAAGTACATTTAATAACATAAGGTGAGGCAATCTCGGTAATCGGTATTGATTTGTATATTATATAGGAATTTTATTTTATTAGCTTAACGTTGTATCCCGCACATAATGGGGTAAGCAGAGGGAACCTGGGAACCTAACGTTAAAAGACTTCGTTCGCGAATTGAGAATAAGAAGACATACATAAAATAAACTATAAGCAATATCACGAACAACTTCAATAAATAAAAGTAAAGTGCAAAATGCATATAAATACAGTTTTAATGCCTTTATACTTAATATACGCCATTAGATAAGTATAGAGTGGAAATATGAGCCGTTATTTTATATCGCTTCACGTGATTATTACCAATACTCGTTAAAGTACAATCAACATAAAAAATAAGCACGAAAAGTAATATACATTTTATGATATCTTTGAAAATGTATATTATAAGTACGTTATGTATATATAACGTGCGGCGTAAAGTTCCGCCACTTACGGGAACCTAGTGTAGGTTAATAAGTTCCCTCTGCCTATCCCGATATAAAAAAATATACAACCTTTAATTAAAATTAAAATTTGAAAAATTTTTACCAAGCAGGTAATAATTATAATACATTAAAAATATTAAAATAAAACCAAAGAAATCCTAACGATCGTTGATTTAAATAAATAAGGTTAGGTATAATAATTCATTTTATAAAACACCATACTTGAAAAAAAACATAAAAAAATAACACTTGCGGCGTTGAGTTCCGCGACTCTACACGCAACGCCTCCAGAATTTGGTAGAAAGTGGGGAGCGGAGTGTCTCACCACTAGATACCCTCTGCCTACCCTGCTACAAGCATAAAATACAGCGTACAGCTGAAAAAAAAATCACTAAAATTGTAGAATTAATGAGTTTACAACTTATGCTGGGAACTCTACTAAAACGTCGCCAAACACAAATTGTAGGCACATTCTACATCAAGTACCTCCTCAAGAAGTTCATATCTGTACTCCTCGTACTGGCCTTAACTCCTTGGAAGTTGCAAATTGCTGCTTTGGATACTTTATAGCTTTACAGAACATGATTTTACATCTTAAGTATTTCATTAAATGAATATCAATCCATTCCATCTCGAAAATTCGGCGGATAGTAGGAATCCGAGCGTCTTAATACTAGGTTCCTTTTACTTACCCTGTTAAATGTGGGAACTAGCGTGACACTAAAAAAGTCAGCTGCATTACTTACCGTTAGAAATGACGTTGTAGAATATGTATTAAAATAACATAGTAATTAGGTTATAGTTTTTACATTGTTTAAGAAAATCATTAATTTTACAAAAAAACAAACGCTATTGAGGAAAATTATATAAATACTAGTGGACCCGAACGCGGCTACGCCCGCTTACACTATACGAATATTTATTAAATATATTTATCAAATTGTATTCAGTTTTCAATAGAGAGATGCGTTAAGCAAGCTCATTTTGGGTGACGTTTTCTGACAACAAACTTTGCGTATCGTTGCTTAGCAACGGTCGCATAGCGACGGTTGTTATTAACATGGCGGAATAAATTGCATGCCAAATTAATAAGTATTTTAATATATTGGTATATATCGAAAATATTAAAAATATGAGAAAAAAAAGTATCCTATGTTCATCCCGAGAGCCTTAAGTATCTCTATATGAGTATTTTATCACAATTAAATTAGCGGTTTGGCCCTGATTGCGTAAAAGACAGATAGACAAACAAAAAGACAGTCAGAGTTACTTTTGAATTTATAATATAGGTATGGATATGCATAAGTATAAGCCAAACTGCTATACGACATCGTCTATTACTAAAATGTTTGTGCCAATTAAAATAACCCTAACTCCAATTACACTAAAGAGATAGAAACTGTTATAAATTACTAAACTAATGAAATCAGCGAAATGTATAAACAATTTATTTATTTATTTGTTTATATTTAGCGCTTTATCCCGGTTCGATGAGGCCCGATGGCCCAAGTTTACAAGCGTGTGACTATAAATTCAATGGTTATAGGTTCGATCCCCAGTCGGGCGAATGTTTTACTATTTACTAATATTTTCACTTTGTCGTTCTGGGAACATGACAAAGCACGGCGTTGAGTACCGCCGCTCAACACGCAACGGCTTGAAAATTCAGTGGAAAATAGGGAGCGGAGAGTATTAACACTAGGTTCCCTCTGTTTACGGAATACAGAATAAACATTTAACTTAATACAAGTATAGTATAGCTTATCTATATATATAAAAGGACTTGTCCTCACTGACTGAGGTAAGACGCACGCACAGCCGTAACTGCTGATGGTAGAAACATGAAATTTGGACAGATGTTTACTTTTGTAATCTGGACATCCACTAAGAAGGGATTTTGGAAAATTTTAACCCTAAAGGAGCGAAATAGGGGTTGAAAATTAGTATGGAAATTTTTTTAAATCGGCACCGATTCTTATAAAATTTGAAATTCAGACTCTTAAAAGTATTTAATTGAACACGTGTTTCATTGTTTTCAAGAATTCTTTCCATAAGGGTGCAAATAAGGGGTTGAAAGATTGTATGGAAAAAATCTTAAATCGCCTCCGATTTTTATAAAATTTGAAATTTCGACTCTTAAAAATATTTCATTGAACACATGTTTCATGGTATATTAGAATTCACCCCTAAATACGTAAGCGAAGCTGCGCGCGTCCGCTAGTTTTTATATATAACAATAGATAATAGCTGTGAGAGTCATCACATTCTACTGGCACGTGAGCTTATACTGACAGCAATCATGGAGTCAGAGGACAGGACCCTCAAATATATGGGGCCCGTTCTCTTGACCCTAGAGACCGGAGTGCACGCTTACTCAACACCTTGGTTCACGCACACGAATACAATCTTTCTTCCACTGATTTTAAGTTTATTTTAGTTTGAAATTAGCAAATGACTTGCTCTTCGCATACGTGTATCTTATACGACAATGGATGTTTCTTTACAATCGATGTTGTACGTTTCTAGAATATAATGTTAAGAGTCAAATAGAATCTTTTCTAATCGTCAAGAGGGGTTCTTCAGTTATACTTATATGGAAATAATATCGACGGCTTAAAGGCCAATTGGTCTAAACGCCATTTTTTGCGATAATGAATTCTATAATATATATTATTAGCGGATTTTTCTACGTCTTTTCAGCCCAGTTTCATAATTCTCAGAACATTTTTTTGGCGCTTGAACCCTACAGTTACTTTGCCCTCATTTTGAAGTCCATCGTTTCAACCACTCATTTTTTTTATCGTATCCTACTAATATTATAAATGTAAATGGATGTTTGTTCGACTTTCATGCAAAAACTACTAAACGTATTTAGATGAAATTTTACTGTAATATAACGTAGATCCAAACAACATAAGCTATAATGTATGTAAAAAATATATATAAATGGGCTATAATGTAACAATAAGATTCAGCGGGCGAAGCCGCGTTACTTTCATTATTTCTATTATAATATAGAAATATAGTTTAAATTGTTTATTATTACATATATAGCATTTTTTTATTTATTTAGCTCAGACAGAAACCTTTCAAATCAAGTACTGTCCCAGTATCTACTCGAATATCGAACCAGTAACCACAACCACACGTACGAACATAAATAGTAAGACCTGATGTTATCCTATAGGTATAGATATATGTATTTATTACATTTTACGTCGTTTATAATTTTTTTATATAGGTACGCTAAGGCAATATAATCCGTTCGATTGATATATAAAAATGGAAAAGATTATTTTATTATGAGTTATAGTTTTTAGCTCGCGTTTCCTACAAAAACTTGCTTTTGATGTGAGAAAATGAGAAAAAGGCATCTATTTACACAATATCCTTGTATACAACTTATTCTAAGTAAATCTTATATTATACCTATTTGGTAATAAAATCGTAGATAATATATATAAAAAAATAAAATCCAAGTAGGTACAACCATATCAAAGATCTTCAATGTTGAATCTGAGAAGACAAAATGAAGCATTAATCGTGAATAAAGTTGTTTTTTTTTTATTAATTTTTTTTTCAGCTTCACGTTGCATCCCACATGTAGCAGGGCAGACAAAGGGCGTAGTGCTAAGACACTAATATCCCCACTTTCCGCCCAATTCTAGAGGCATTGATTGGAAGACGAAACTAAACGCCGCATTCATTTAATATTTATTTAAAACCCCAGTTCTTACGAGGCCAACGATTTTTTTAACACGAATAAGTAATAAAAACATCACATGCAATCATATTTTATCGGCAAAGCTATTTTTCGCAGGCGGATCCTTACTTCAGTAGCTCTTACACTCTTCACCAAATTCCTCAATACTCGTATACCCTCAGATACATAAAACGGTATGTTAACAATAACGGAATCGAGACATTCTTTATTGAGATAACTTCAGTTATGAACCTCGAGTGATTTATCGTCGGTTTTCTGAACTTCTTCAGCGAAATTTTATGTTATTATGAAATAAGAAGCTGATTTTTTTTTTCAAATAATAAGCGTGTTAGGTAAAGTTGGTTTTTGTATGTTTAATAAGTAGTATAATATTATATAGAACAGAATTTAGAGATGTTATACTAGAAAAAAAACGCGGCTTCGCCCGCTTCGAACCCACAACCTCGTTGCGTCGCGTTTACGTCACCCGCCTATACCCCTGCGCCACGAATGGCTTCGTAACATGAATAATGCAAAATAATTTAACTTTTATTATTACTGCTTTTTATTTATGTTTTCCATTATTTTGATTAACAATAGAAACAATATTTTATTTTATATATAAATATAAAGAGTTGC